>JBBPCW010000131.1:30796-41955 GCA_037974425.1 Phenacogrammus interruptus
CATATACCACTTCATAGTTACCCAAAAAACCATGAAAACCATGGTTATTTAATCATAGTAAACCATGGTTAATTTCCGTAAGGGTCCCGTTGCCACCTTTTCCCTAGCTAAGCAACATGGACGCATCACACCATCGAGATGTAAAAGAATTCATTGCTCCATGGTCCAGCTCTGACCTGCTCGTGTCCCTATTGTAGGCAGTTTCAGGTTATTTACACAGGCCTTTTCAGGCTCTTAATTCAGATGTGTTATTAAGTTTCCTAATTAATATTCTAATTGTGTCAATATTAAGTGTTGATGCTTCGTTTTCTACTTGAATTTAC
The DNA here is from genome assembly GCA_037974425.1 of Phenacogrammus interruptus. Lineage (NCBI taxonomy): Eukaryota > Metazoa > Chordata > Actinopteri > Characiformes > Alestidae > Phenacogrammus > Phenacogrammus interruptus. The sequence goes on from JBBPCW010000131.1 coordinate 31,120, forward strand.
TTCTGTATATGTACAGCTCTTTGGATAGTGAAAGCTGTACAAAAATTCGCTAAAAAAAAAAAAAATACTTACTTACATGTAAAAGAATTCATTGCTCCATGGTCCAACTCTGGTCTGCTCATGTCCCTTTGTAGGCACTTTCAGTGGTGGATAGGGGTCAGTAAGGACTCTCTGACCTGTCTGCAGTTACACAGACCCCATACACAGCATGATACACAGCATGTGTGATCTTTACTATCACACCCAGCATTAACTGTTTCAGGGGGTTGTGCTTCACTCGCTCTTCTATAGGATCAGACCAGACAGGCTGGTGTACTACATATATTTTATGTAAATGATGCGCAATTAAGCATGTATACATAAAATAAATAATTCTTTCATGGCAACATTTATTTCAAAAATATTTTGACGTTTCTCCAAATGTTCTACCAGCCGTGTGTAACGTAGCAAAGTTAATCGGTCTGTTAGAAATAGTGGCTGGTTTGATAGTTAACATACCACAACATTAGAAAGCATGCGGGATGGTGTGGAGCACCAGTCTGTCAGATGCAACATTATAGTGTGAGATGTTGTTTTTGTCATTCAGCTCACTGCTGGTTTCCGGCTCTGACTACTCAAAGCCTAGCATCTCCCCTGGCGCCACCCCGAGCTCAGCAAATGGCCTGATTCAGACATATAGTTGGAGACAGTGGATATGAGCAGGGGACCCCTACAGAGCACCCCTGAGCCTCTGCTGTCAGCTCATGTTGCAGAGCTTCTTCCCTCTGACCCATTACCAGAAAGCACACACACCCACCAGAGCCGTGGCCAACGAAGCGTGAGCGGGCAAAGCGAAGCGAGTGGCAGGAACAAACAGAATGAAGAGTCCAGGGCAGAACAGATGAACCTGGCACAGGCTCTGATGAGTGGCGAGAGAAAGAACAGCACTGCACACTTTTCCATAGTGATGTCAGCTGAGTCACTTCTTCAGGTGGCACTTCTTCATAAATCCAGACTGCTGAGAGTTAAGAGTAATCAGTTCTGTATCTGCTTGGACAGTCACATATTTCAGCTTTGTTTTAGGCGGTCTCACTTGCTGATACTTGCATTCTGTGCATGCATGCTCAGCTGGTAGACAAAGTATCAATGGTAAATACATCACTGACACTTCAATCTAGGTTATAAAATACAGAAATAAGTATTGAAATTAGACCTGTGAAAAGGCAAGCTCCCAATGCAACGTCATTGTTTTACGGTGAACAATGTTATCATAGGTCCATTGCAGTGGGTACATATTGACGAAGGTAATGTGTTTTTAAATCAATTTTTAAAGGTCAAATAAAAAAGAATAATATAAAATAAATAAACTGTGTTTTTTATTGGTGGATCAATTAAGTGCTCTTTTAAAACAGGCCAGCAATGCAAATGTCCAATCCTTGACCAACAGAGCAAGCTATACATAATCCATTAATCATTTTTAGCTTAGGATTCTTGGTAGATTGGTGGTGCTGCATCTCAGCTCTCTGTCTGTAATTCTGATTGTAATTAATGTTGGCTTCATTGGGATAGACGTTAAAGCAGACGGTTAGATTTGTGAGAAGCCTGTTATTTCTCATGTGTACTCGGTTTTGTATTGTGACTCTGGATAAATTGCTTGTCCAGCTAAACTGTTCTGATGCCAGGCCTTGATCACATGAAAAATGTACCAGTTTGGCTGCACAAATAACCGGTCGTTCAAATGTGCTGACTTTATCGGCTGATCCGGACCATCGGAATGCCCAAGACCAACACGAGGATCATTACATACACAAAGCAACAAAATAAACACGTGTGATACCATTATAAAATGGGACATAGGAGGCCATGTTTTTCAACAGTAGTCGGAGTGGAGTTTTTGGCTGGGACAGTGTTAGAATCAGGAGAAATGTAATGCAATAAAAAAAAGAAACTCAGACAGACAGAAATTCATATTTAATGTCCCGTGTCTGAGCTTTGCTAGCCTTGAACCCTAGGCCATATAATATTGTAGCGTCGAACGGTGAAAGAGGTCGACAGGACTCTGCAAATTCTTTTTCTGAAGCTTTATTTTCTTCCCAAACAGCACACAGCACAACCTTCTCCCAGACAGACATCACCAACACTGACAGAAACCACTAAGCCACCTTCCTCTTATCCCAGTTTCCCGCAGGTGCAGCTCATCACCCCCCACACAGTTTACCCGCCTAAACACACTGCCCTTAATTTAACGCCAGAACACACCCCCAGGGCTAACAGAGCCAGTCCTAGCCCACCCGCTTGCTACAAAATATATATATACATATTGCTCCCATGACAGGTTATGACCCCCCTCACTGAACTGTGAAGCTGTAGATCTCCTGTTGGAACTCCATCCAGTACCTTTCAGATGAGTTGGAGCAACATCTGTGATCCAGAACTAATCATCCAACATCAGAACCTGAAGATTAAGGTGTTTATAATCTAATGAATAACTAACAAATCCTTTCACGCAGTTCGTAAATGCTGTCTAAGGGAGCTCTTTTTCCTGATACTGATACTTTTCTTTCCCAAATAGTTGTGAAAGTCAAATATTGAATTTAAATGAGCTGAAATACTTTCGTTGGAATGTTGATGAGTGCAGCAGAAAGGGGAGACAATGGGTGAGCTTTGGATCCATTCCCGGGACAGAAGTGTGACTAATGCTGGCACCAATATTTACACATAAAGTATTGTTTCCTTCAAAATAAAGCTGGTAAAATGGAAAGAGTTCTATAAGTGCAAAACAGAAAAGAAAACATGATCATTTGCATTCGGTAGCATATCACTGAAGGACAGGATTGATGAGGCCTCATGACACGTAAGTCTCTCGTTATAATTGATATAAACCAGCATTAACATTCATAAAGGCCTCTTTGTCAGTTTCTCCTCAGAAAGTGTGATGACAGTAGATGCCTGATGGAACAGACTTTTATAAATAATCTTTATAAATATTAGAGGTGGGCACAGAGAGACCAAGACAGGTTTAAAACGTGCATGAACCGGACAAGTCACTGAAATATCAAGGTGAAATTCATCATAGCTCGCGTAGTATAGACCCAGCTACCTCTGTACAGTGGGGGGTTAGTGTTAGGGTTAGGGTTTAACTGCGATATTTTTATCCACATAGGTTACTGTCAGCAGTTTATGTAGATGTCATGAAGCCTTGAGAACAGTTAAGTCTTACGGAACATTTGGAAAAGCTAGACGTTCCCAGATTCTCATTTTGATGGGCACCTTATCTTTGCATGTGAAACAGAAATCATATGAAGCCAGGGACATGCAATTTTTGAATGTTCCCCATTTTCTGAAAGCAGATGCTGGAGTAACTCTTTCAATTTGCTCACCATCTGCACAGCGTTTCCCTGGTAACTGATGAACAGTTCTAAAGCAAACGCACTGATTTGGACTGATCGCGTGTTTGCGCTCTTCCCGAGTTCGGATCCAGAGGAGCAAGCCGTGTGGGATACGCTGTGGTCGGCAGAAGCTAAGGATCATTATTATCTGGTTTGAAACACGTCCAGTCCTCTTATTACTAAACACACACACCTGCTTGCTGTATCTTATCCTCCATTAACTCTACTGTTCTCCGGGCTGTGCGCCGGCTTCTCCGGCTAATTAAAGCATGTGTTGTTTTCCTAGTGTTGCTATGGCGACGGTGCCAGTCCATTACCCCCGTAATGGTGGACTGGTGAGGGCACTGGAGTGGCTTCCTGTCTTTATCATGTCTCACAGTGTCGCACGATCTGACCTTTGCTCCTGGCTCAGTTCGGTCCAGCTTTCTGGAACCCGCCATCGACGCATCTGTCAACATTAAAGCCGTCCTGCTAGATTAGCTGACCTACTCTCTGCAAGGTCTGCATTTGTGTGTATGGTCATTTGGTCAACTCAGTATAACTCAGATTAGATTACAGTCATTGTAATAAGGTGGATTTCTGAATAGGTGGGTATTTTGTGCCATCGTAGGAGTCCCTGCCTCAACTTACATCTGTCAACATACACATAAGTAAAGATCTCATTGTTTAAACATGTGAACATACACACACACACACATACACACTGAGCACGGGGCTCCTCCCTGGATGAGAGCAAGGTGAACTGTGTTGAGGGAGGAGCCAGGACTCTTTAAAAGACGAGAGAGAGGGCCAAATTGGGCTAGAGACTGGAGAGTAGAAAGAGGGAGTGGGGGAGCCTGTGGGGTGATTTCAGCCAGAGTGGTGGTGGTTTTCTTTCTTTTACTAAAGTTCAATGTATCTAAGTTAAAATAAAAGATCCACTGTACCCGGGCTGTGGTGTCGCTGTAGGGGGTTAGGCCTCCTGACCTGTTGGTGGCAGCTGTTCCCATGTCAGGCGTGTCAAGCGATTAAAAAAAATTAATCTTGTGTGTTTCACTCATACAAAATATCACCCCGTAATATAATGGTTCCAGTGCCCATGTATACAAGGCATCTCAAGCCTGGGATCAGGGGCTTTGCTAGCTAGCCGGGTTTGTTCCTAAATGCTTTGCATTGAGCCGATATTTAGATTGACATTTTCTGACATTTTCCACTTGCTGGGCAAAGCAGCGTGTTCCTGCCTGCATCCTTTATTTTACAGAGCACAGCAGTGTTCATTATATATATATATATGTGTGTGTGTGTATCTTAAAAGAATACCTCCTTTACTTCTCCCTGCCTGTGCAAACCACATCCATCTCTTCATTAAGGTGCTACAGACTTGTCCATGTGGTTTAGGATTCAGCATGATTTATTGTGGGACTTTAAACTGAACAAAGGCAGCCAACACCTGGGCTGGTGTTCATAAATTAAAGTCCTATACAACATTTTGAGTGGTCTGAGGAATGTTTTGGCAGGACCGGCACATCCATATAGATATAGGCAGTCACCTAGTGTAGAACTTTAGGAAGGGCAGAATAACTTTTGTGTCCCTCCCACCCAAAAATGATTGCCCCCAATGATCCCCAATGCCATTGGGCTGGAGTGCTGTCAGTCTAACCCATTCCCAGTGACAATCTGAGCGCTCTCAATAGCTGTTGGATTTCCAATGTGGAATAACAGTACTATGGTTTAAACTGGAGTAGAGAGGTGACCACTAAGACAGGCTAGTCCAGGGGTGTCAGACTCCGGTCCTGGAGGGCCGGTGTCCAGCACAGTTTGATGGTTATCCTCTTCAAACACATTCACTAAACCTGGAAACTAACCAGCGAGGTGAACCAGGTGTTTCTGAGCAGGGAAATCACCAAAACATGCAGGACCTCGGCCCTCCAGGATCAGAGGTTAACACCCCAGGGCTAGTCAGACCCCCACCTCTCCACCTTTAACAATAATTCATGTAAATTCAGCATTAACAAAAATGTAATGTCTGGACAAAAGCTGGGGTTTCCATAAAAATTTTCGCCAAGGGTAACAATATGTCATGCGTCAGCATTAGTCTAGGCAGAAATGATTTGGCCAGTTGGGGTGATTTGGGGTAGAAGAATGTGTTAACCCTTAGAACTGAGAGTGTACAATCTGATGTAAGTGTAAAACAGTCTAGATCCTGTGTTTGTTCTCCTACACGCTTGTTCTTTGCTGTTCTTTCTCTCGGCTCATGCTCTCTGGACCCCCTCCATCTGCGGGTTTTGTGGTCTTATTTTTTTCCTCTGTTTGTTTCTAAGACCTAAATTTAAAAAAAAATCATTTGCAAGTGACATTATTTTAAATCCCCAGTCGTGTCTTTTTATTATTTAATGTTTTTAAATGATAATAACTTTGGTTTAACATGAAATAGGAACTCCTAAGGCCTCGTTCACATGTATGTCTGAACCAGGCGTTTTTCTGGCGTTCGTGACGCCAGGTGAGCGCCTATTGAGCGCCGCCGCTTTTCTGTTCAGCACCGGCACTTGGCCGGCTGCGCGTTCGGATTGCGTCAAATAAACGCTGCATGCAATATGTCCCATGATTCTGTACGGCTAGTGCAAAAAAACACGTTTTATGAAAAATGTTGGACATTGATCCAGCCCGACTTGTGGAAGAAGTAGAACAGAGACCAGTGATGGGACATCTCCTTAGCAGAATATAGTGACTGCTACAAGAAGAACAAGGCTTGGGAGTCTGTTGCTGAGCGGCTGAGAGTAATTACTGCCCCCACAGGTAAATACACGGAACTACAGATCGGGCGCCAGGCTGGCGTTAAACGGCGTCAGACTAACGGCAGTCAAACGCCTTGCTGACGTCGATCCAGCGTCGTTACCAAACGCCACAAAAATGCCTATGGCGTTCAGAGCACGTTCATTTCGAACGTCCACGTGGACGAGACCTAACAAAGCATAGTGTGACACCTCAAGCATCAACACAAACCAGGGGAACTTCCATGTAAGGTGTTTTGCCATATGACGACAGTTTGCCATTTGTTGTCCCAGCTTCCCACATTCTAAAGGTTACATTGATTTTTTGTTGGATTACTATGGAACCCTGAACACAACCTTCCCATTCACAACAGGGTATGCTGGTTTCCTGGGTTCTGTAGACGTATATCTGTCCATCAGTGTTTTGGACACAAAACACTTTCAAACCTATGAACATAGACTGGGCTGCAGTTCAATCACATTTTAAATAGAAAAGCCTTTAGATTTTGCCATTTTTCTTTGCAAAAACTTGCCGGAACTGGAGGAACATATGACAAAAGTTCTGCCTTGGGAAAAATGCAAATGGTCACACTTTTTTATTCTCTATTTGTGATATCAGCACTCAGATGTTCAAAGAGTCATTGCCATAAAGAAGATGTGAAGAACCTTTGAAGTTTAAAGAGCCTGTACATTATGTAAAGGTTCTATTTAAAAAAATAATAAAGCCTTATCCTGGAACTGCCTAAGCCAATAACAATTTTGACGCCTTTATTTTTAAGGACAATGTGTCTTGTGTAGGACTAAATTCTAAAGGAGAAGAATGAAATGCTCATTCATTTCTGTGAATTACCAATATGTGTCTCATTCATTTCGACCAAGCAGTGTTCTTTCTGCACACTTTATTTCCATCAATAACCAAATGCTAGGCGCCTCTTAGGGTCCTGATTAGCTGAGTGAGGTCAACCACATTCGGTACGAAGATTCTCCAGGAGCAGGGAAATGTTCATGCATAATTTTGCCCATTTTCAGCACAATAGACTGAATAACTTTTAATTGCAGGATTATATCAGTGGTCAACAACCGTCCTCCTGGAGGTGCAGCCTTCATTTCAAACACCTGATCCAACTAATTAGAGACTTCTGAGGACAGTAATGAGGTGGATCAGGTGGGTTGGATCAAGGCTAAAGCTTCAACACTGCAGGGTTCTGGATATGCAGCAGTAGTGTTGGCGGCCACACATTTTGACCAAATTAGTATTCCCCACAGTATACATACATACATACATACATAGGGTTTGGAGCACAGGGGGCATAAGTGACGTCTTCTGAAAATGTAATGTACACCACAATGTGCTCCAAACCCTCAATATAACCAAAAATAGTGTAAAGAATAGTGTAAAGTTCCCTATCTGTGTCTTGGATCTGTGTCTTCTTGTCTATGTTGTTGCTTACATCTTTCATGTGCCATTGTTTATGGGTCTGTATGTCATGTGACTATGTGTTTTAGTTTTAGCCCCACCCCTCTATTACACCTGTGCCTTGTTTCTGTCTGCTCCTCTATGCAGGTGTTTGCCACTGTTTGGCTGAGTGGTGTTGAACTCCAGCCCTGGAGGGCCGAGGTCCAGCAGGTGTTGGTGATTTCCCTGCTCAGAAACACCTGGGCTGCGTCCGAAATGGCATACTTCCCTACTATATAGTATGCGAGGCGAGTAGTATGTCCGAATTCATAGTATGCGAAAACAGTAGGCGAGAAGTTCCCGGATGACGTACTGCTTTCAGCCGAATTCTGTAATATGCATTCGATGGGCACTGCACTATCCCATAAGGCAGCGGGAGAGGCGACTGCATATTCAAAAAATGGTGGAAAACGGAGACGCGTCTCTTTTCAAGTGTAAGTACCTTAAAGAAAACCTTAAATTACACGTTCGCTGTGGTTAAATTACACTTGTGAGTAAATGCCCTCTGTAAAGGTAAACAATATGATGTGACGACACACAACACGTGACAACATCAACACAGCGGATGTAGTACGTATGAATTCCACTCATACTGCCCTCATTCATACTATATAGAACGCACTGTTTTAACGGTAGAGCAGTACGTTCTAATTTAAATGTAGTACCTATTCAAGTAGTATGCGATTTCGGATGCAGCCCTGGTTCACTTCACCAGTTAATTGTCAGGTTTAGTGAATGTGCTTGAAGAGGAGAAGCAACTGTGCTAGGCACCTCTGGTTTCGACAGTATATACCCCCTGTGTTTCAGTCTAAGTTAGTGGATTCTTTAAAAAGCTCTCTGTTGTAAACCTGACTGTTTAACGTTTTTTTGTTTCTGTTAGTCTTGTTTTGTATAACCCAGGATTCTCCCCATTGAACGCTGATCATAGCATTTTTTGGTATAAATTCTTTCTGAAGCAGTGTGTGTGGAAGGTACAGTGCTCAAGGGTACCTCAGTGGTACCCATGGCAGATCTGAGGTTCAAACCCACAACCTTCTGATCACAGGGACAACTCCCTAACCACCAGACCACCAGCTGCCCCCAGTTACAGGCCTGTTTTGTTCTTGACTTTGTTTCACTATGGCTACTTTTGTCCTTTTGTATTAATCTGGTCTCGTTTGAGAGGATTGTGTGCTTTCATCCCGCCGGCCTCGGCTCTCACACATCACAGGTACGCGGATACGTGACCATCACAACTATATGAGTGTCCTAAACCATGTAGACCTGTCAGCAGAACCTTAACAGGCAGGCTGTTTAAACAGTTTAAGTGAAGTTTAGGGAGTTTTCTGGAAAATAAGCTCTTTTTAGTTGACTGTTAGTTGAGTTCTAGTGTTAGCCTTGCAACCACAGTTCTAAACTAAAGAGATTAGAAAGTATAAACTGAAAGAATTACTTCTGACAATCTGACAGCAAAGTCTTGTGTGGTGTGATTTATTGGCTGCGAAGGCTTCCATTATGGGTTGTTTTTAAAGTCTGGTTTTGATTAATAATGAAAAATAATGAAGTAGTGAGGTGAGCTTCTGTTTTTTATTGTTTTCTTCTGTTTTTCCATTCTGTCTCTCTGTCAGAGGAGAGAGAGAGTATTGTCCGTGTCTTTAAGACGGATGCTGAGTCGCTGAGATTAAGCTGCTGTCACTCAGGCTGGACTAAGACTGTTTAGACACCAATTAAAGCTGTCAGTCCTTCTGACCAGCTCTCTCTCTCTCTTTCTCTCTCTCTCTCTCTCTCTGTGTGTGTGCGCGAATGCACTTTTAACATATGCTTCACTTAAACAGATGCACCTTGTCTTCATTAGACTGTTTCCCTATAATTGTCGTTTTTGGCCCAGGAAAAGATCTTTGTGTATATTTTACATTTCATAGAGAGAAACGACTCTTTGCTGAATGGAATAGGAGAAAAAAATAAAGTGTGAATGGGAATGTGAAATACATTATTTTTTAGTTTGTAGGTTATAAACAGAAATTATGCACAATAAATAGAAATTATTTAGTAAAAAAACTCTTTCTAAGAGAATTTATTTTCTTATTTAATGCTCTACATTGATAGATAGATAGATAGATAGACAGACAGACAGACAGACAGACAGACAGACAGACAGACAGACAGACAGACAGACAGACACTCATTAGTCCATTAGTCAGTGATGAATTCCTGTTTTCCCATATTTTTTAAACTCATGTTTATATCATGTATGTGCAGTACTGTATACATACAGTATATGTGAACCCATCTACACTCAAATAGGGTCCAATGGACAACTGGACAGTGTGTGTGTGTGTGTGTGTGTGTGTGTGTGTGTGTGTGTGTGTGTGTGTGTGTGTGTGTGTGTGTGTTCCTATGAACAGGGCCTCTGTCTCAAAACTGGCCTCAGGCAGGTTTGATGGACAGATGGACGGTCCGTTTGAGACAGAGACCCTTTTCAGCCAATGAGAAGACAGGAACCCCGCTGTGTCCACGGTGACAGTTGCCATGAGTGATTGCATCCGGACCTCCTGATGATGCTTTCAGGGTGAGCTGGGCTCAGACCCCCTCGTGACTGTTTTAAAAGGTGAGAGGTCTGCTGATCTCCCCTTCACTTTTCAATCATGACACCATCTGCTATTGTTTCTCCAAGCTGCCGCGTGTGTGCGCTGTGTGTGTGTGTGTGTGCGCATGCTTGCACATGTGTGTTCAGGTTCATGCAGTTTAAATCTGGTGATTAAAAGCAATCAAAACATGCTCAATTAAATTATTCTGATGTTTAGTAACTTCAGTGCCGGCCAGAGGTTTAGAGACCATGTGTTTATTATGATACACATTTCAGAATGATATCAACAGCCTTACATCTGTAACACATATATTTCATTTTGTCTTTACTGTAAAACAAATTACGCAGTTTTTATTGAGATCACATTTATTTTTGTTTGTAACATATTTAGGTTTTAAAAACGTTTGTTCAAACTTTCAAATTTTGAGTTCATGGAACTTAAGAAAATCACACCGATGTTATTTCAGTGTATTAAAGATGTCTATGTCTGTTTATAGAAGAGTCCAAGCTTCTGAATGGTGCAACATCATCACCAGAGATCATGGATTTAAAACGATTCAATGCCATAACAGCCTATAACTGGAAACCCAGAAAAAAATGTCCAGCTGTTTACTAAACTGATGAGCAGAACTCAAAAACATGAGTCAAACCAAGCTAAGCAGTTTGAGTTGAGTGAATTCTTCACTCAACTCAAAC
>JBBPCW010000131.1:48154-59432 GCA_037974425.1 Phenacogrammus interruptus
TTGCTCTCTTGTTCTCTCTCTCTCTCTCTCTCTCTCTCTCTCTCTCTCTCTCTCGCCTTCTCTCTCTCTCCTTCTCTCTTACTCTCTCTGTCTTTTCCCTCTCTCTCTCTCCTTTTCTCTTTCTCTCTTGTTCTCTCTCTCTCTCTCTCTCCTGAGGCCAATTAGTCAACTTAAAATGTCTTTATTTTTCACTGAAGTGTTCAGTAATCAGGATAATTGGAATTATGAAGCCGCTCTGATGGCGTGTGAAAGCGTGCAGCGCTCACCCTCCGACACTCCAAGCTCGATTCAAGCCAGAAGTCCGTCCAACACGAGCCTCATTAAAGAGGTCAAGAGGTCACATGCGTACACTCATTGTAATCTGTCAGGATCGTGTATAAATCATGTGTGTATGATTATGCTTTGACCTATTATTGCTTTTGGTGACTCGTGCACTTGGTGTGCAAGTTGTATTCTTGCTTCCAAGCGAATGCAAGTCTAGACGCCCCTGACCAGGTTATATGTTTTGTTAATTTCCGAAGTATAAATGTTTACACATCTACAAAGAAAACATGCTTTTAATGAACAGTGTTTATTAGCTGAAATGAACACATGAATGAATTGATCAGTATAGCATATTTGCTTTGAGAATGCACATTCGGATCATTTTTTTACGACCCCAGTTCCGAAGAGTTGGGTGTTGGAACTGAATGCACCACTAACATAATCTTATACCATCCCAGATCCTGGCTTTTGAACTGAGCGCTAATAACAAGTTGGGTGGTCCTTCTCGTCCACAATCTGGCAGCAATAGCATCCCTGGTTTCTGAAAAGATTTTAGTCAGACCACAGTCCATTTTAAATGAGCTTTGACCCAGAGAGGATGTTGGTGCTTCTGGATCATGTTCACTTATGGCTTCTTCTTTGAGTGATAGAGTTTTAACAGGCATCTGCAGATGGGACTGGGAGTATGAAGAGCCCATTTCACAAACTCCTTCAGTACATTTTTTTAAAATTTTTTAGGTAACACCATATTATTGGCATATTTTTACATAACCTCTATATGTGCAATAGTATAGCTGACCAAAACTCACTCAGTCTTTGCATAATACACAGTACAAGATTAGGTGAATCTCCAAAACTCACTCAGTCCAGTGTATCTTAACCAGTATTAGTAGACAGAAGTATATTTACATGTTTTATGCAGTTAGCTGTCATATGCAGTATGATATAAATATTAAACATAATTTTGTGAGATTGAATACCGAATTACTTAAAAAAGTAATTATTTCATTATATTTGCCCACATTGCCCACTAGAATGTTGCACTTTTGAAACCGTCACGATTTAAGGACCACTGCTTTTCTGTTATTTTTGGGGACTTTTGTTTTGATTTTCATGTCTGTTTAGTTCATGTGTCACATGGTTTGGTGTTCACCTGCTTTGTGTTTCATTCACTGATTGTTGTCTGTATTTAAGTTCCGTTTGTGTAGCCCCTTGTTATCTGTCCATCGCCTCACATCGTCTCATGTTAGTCCTGTTTACGTCTCATTTTTCGCCTCATTTTCATGTTATCTCTGCCATGTTAATGTTATTGTAAATGGCCCTTGAGCCAGGTTTTGTTTCTTGTTTTGTTTTTTGAATAAACGTAAACCACAGCATGGAGCCCTAGTTGTCAGCCTGTTCTTTACTTCGAGGTAAATCAGAAACAGGCATTAAATGATAAGTAACTGTACAATTTCAATAAAAAAAATCCTTTCCAAGGATACACAATTTTCTGAAAAAAATGCTTTTGGACTGAGTGAGTTTTGTTAATTTGCTCTCCATGTGTTTATTGACAATGTTTCCTGAAAAATAAAATATGGGTTTATGAGATTTCCTTATCGTTGCATTCTGTTTTAATTTACAAATTGAACAGCCTCCCAACTTTTTCAGGACTGGGGTTGAACATTCATCTGAAACAACTTTCATGCCATGAAAACTTTGCTTTCGGGCGGTGATTCTAAACATGAATAGCCAAGTTTGCTTATAAAATTATTTATAAATGCCTAATATAGTTTATAATGGAAGTTGGAATGTTCCCTCTTTATTGGTCACATGATGATGATTTTTCTGCACCATATGAAGAGCAATCCATGTAATTTTATAATACACACCCACACACACACACCTGCGTGTATATGTTTTTGGACTGTATTGTATTGTAATGGCATTTAGGCTTTAGCACACCTACCATATCAACCTGTACCTAATAATGGCCTAATCAGTAATGACACTAGAACAGGTTGTAATATAAAACGTTCATCACACCCGACATAAACAGTCAGAAACTGCCAGCTGTCATAAATTTTGATGTCCTTTCAACTTAGAAAATGACTAATGAGAATAAGATTATAAGATCTATACATATTTATGTGAGTTGTAATGACAGGTTTATCTATGTGTCATGTAATGTGTCCTGAATACTGGCCTTCAATTAGGTTATACCAAGATGTCATGAGGTAAATATAATTGCATTCCTCAGTCATTCAAATACGCATATCATCTCTATCGTAACGGAAAATACAAATGGACCTCTTAGAGCTTGACGGGATATTTTTATTAGAGACTAGTATGTCATCGCCTTGCTAAAATAATCGGCTATGTCATTTTTTGGCAAAATGTAATTTTTTTTGCCTAAATCATGATGCTGGCCACTTATGGTAAAATTGCTTACACCGTCAGTCAATCAGGTAATATGATTCTACCACTTCAGGACAAGGGCCTGCACATTTAAATGAATAGGAGCTGAAGTTTTTTTGAAAAAGAGGCGATTATTTTAGCAAGGTGTCGATATATAAATGGTTAGGGTTAGGGTTAGGGTCCTAAATTATGCCTCATTCAAAAAGCAGAAACACTCCTTGTAACTTTGTTCTGCTATATGTGCATTGGCGGTTCTTGACCAAAATGACCAGGGGGGCCGAGGTGGGGCCAGTGTGTTATTAGGAGGGCACATATAACAGCAAAACAGGTCAATATTTTATTTTATATGTTTTATTTTATATTTAGCTTTTCATTTATTTTCATTACAGTTCTTTTTAAATCACATGGTCATCATCTCACTGTAGTAAGGAGGAAAAATAGAAAGAAAAAAGAAACTCACATACGGTGAGTGGTCTCGACATCCATTTAGGGCTCCAGTTGTTAGCTTTTACAACCAAAGTTTACAGTCCGTGCTGCGTCTTCATGTTCCAGATAACAGCGTGTGTGTAGCACTGTTTAGAACACGCGTAGTGTTAGTTCCGTTCCTCGAGTCAGTTTATGACACGATAAGAAATTAATATTTAAATCATTGTCTGTTCAGTGCAGGGGCCTTAACAGGGGCCCTGGCCCACGCTGGCCCCCTTATGTGTACATGGTTATATGCAAATACATTGGTCTTTGTGACATCACCAAAAAATGACTATATAATGACTATATAATGCTCTCAGCACCTCACTAGCCTTCTGCTACCTGTGACTTTAAAGCTTTACCAACATAACTAAAAATATCAGAGCAGATTGTGAGCGAGATTAACACCAGATGGCCCAGATCCTCGCCAGTTTTACTTTGAGGTCATGGCTTCATAACTTCCTAACAACAATAAAGACAAATAAAAAAAGAAGAAAGATGTGTTTGCCTCATCTCTCAAAGGGCAATTTTGAATGGTAAAAAGATTCATTATGATTTCCAGGGACAAAATATTCTCAAACTCATTTTTGTGGTGGACCTTTGGTGCGCTAAGATAGAAGTGTCCTTAAAGTGGCTTTTAAAAATTTTTATCTGTTAAATTTGAAAAAAAAACAAAAAAAAACAAAATAAAAACGCATTAAATAGAAGGAAAAGTTCTGGAGCAGGAAAGCAATGATTAACACCTTTCTTGCTTATGCATTGTACATATATAAGAGAATGGTTGAATAAAGTAAACACTGATGGGAGGAAAAATACAAATACAGCATGATGAATAAAACAGTGGACATAAGGTGAACCACAAATTATTTGGATTTTGCACTATTATTGGATACCCTTACCTCCATCTTGGTGTACACTAATTCAGCTTAGGTAACTGTTGCCCATCTGTTCATGCACAATTAACAAACCCTTGTGCCTTCATTAGTGATTAGTTTCTGACAGCAGAGGTATTTAGGCCTGGAAGTGGGGCACTCTTGACCTAGCAGTGGCACTGACATACACTATATGAACTGAAGGAGATTTTGGAGTGGTGGAAAATTGGGCCCATTCATTCTATATAGCATTTATGAGGTCAGGCACTGATTTCCAGTTCATCCCAAAGGTGTCGGATGGGGTTGAGGTCAGGAATCTGTGCGGGCCAGTTAAGACTAAGACTAAAAAAAAGGTAAAATTTTTGAATTTCACATTGTTTTATTTGTTGTTAAAAAAATGGGAAGAAACAACAAACAACAGGACCACCAACATTTATTTTCTTTTAGCCCACATTTTCATTCATTCATTCTTCATTTGGCCTTTTTACTTTTTAAGCCCTCAATGCCCAGCTCCACTTTCCAACAGTCTGCAACCAGTAGATAGGACGGGAAGCCCAGTTCCTAAAATCTGAGAGACAAAATGTCTTGGCTCATCAACTGCATATGGATTCAGTTGAAAATTGTATATTTTAGATTGTTTTGATTCCCTATTGTGGATCATAACTGTGTAATAACAGTTTCCCGATGCAGTTAACGACACTGTAACAACTGGTCATGCATCCACTGTGGAATATAGTAGTTGAGCTTAGGTAATTACACATGTATTAACTTTAGCTTTCATGCAATGAAGTTTATAAATAAGTGTAATAATATAAGCTGTGCATGCCAGTAATTACATACTAATTACACCCCATGTTAATGTGTAATTACAAAGTTATTAAAGACTAATTGCTTCAAGCATCCTTTCTCTTAGCTCTTGGCTTGTTTGTGCCTGTACCCTGGGACTGGGCACCATTACAATATTCAATTTAAAGGTTAGTGTGTCACCTCTTCATTACTTCAGTATTCTCACATTCCTCCCCATCCACTTTAAAAGAAACAGAGCTGCTGTTTTATGCACGAAATTGCCTCTCTCTCTCCTCCCACTCTCATCTTCCCTGGCATGTTTGATTAGATGCCCTTTTTCCCTCTGTTTTTGTGTGTGAAAGTTATGAGCTTCTCATAAACTCGACGAAAATAACATCCGCAGAAGCCTGGAGACACTTGGCCATCTGTTGCCGTCATCTCCCTCTCTCCCTCTTTCTCTCTCTCTCACTATCTCTCTCTCTCTCTTTCTCTCCCTCACTATCTCTCCACCCCCTCCAAAAAGGCACTGAGCGTCTCAGATGGCAACTCACAATTAAAAATTATTCACCGTCCTTCAAAGGGCTCTCGAGAAGTGGAGAGCAGAGTATGCCCGGTCGACGAATTGCATTTTTTTTATTCCCAGGCGATAGGTGAAGTCCATAAACGGCCTTAACTCCACTCGGCTCTTCAGCCACCTCGACTGCAGCCATTATGCGTTCCACCCCAGCCACCTGCACTTCATTGGAGTGCTCTCTCAAATAGAGTGAACACTCCAAAATGGTGCGTTCTGTGCTCATGTGGGTCACAAGTGAGTCCAATTGCGTTTGGTTTGTATGCCGCTGCCCAAAAATTTGGTTTTTCCCTCCGTTAGATGGTCCTTGTACAAACTCGTCAACTACATATCTATTCACTTGGACTTGACCTTATCCTAAGATCTCCGAGTGGTGAGAAAATGAGGCTCTGTCTAAGACCGAGCAAGACCGAGCCTCATGACGTGGCCAGAAAAAATGTTTTTGGTTTAATGCAAATTATGAAAAGGATCTGCGTAGTGCCGACCAACCAAGCCTAAGCAGCTTTCAGTTTCCATATTCAATGAAAGTGTTCCTGCCAAGCTCCTCCTGACTGGAAATTTTTAAGTTCCTCATTGTTCCTGCCACCGCCATACCTCTCGTCTTACTTGGATGCATGGCGCAGAAGAGTCCAGGCAATTTGAATCAATAAAGATCTATTATGAAGATACACCATAAGAAATCAAGCATGAGTAACTTGAGATCACCTAGTTCAAAGTAAAATGTTAGTTGTGGCTCTACCATTTAAACAATGCCCCAGCCATAAATAAGTCCGATCCCAAGAAGAGAAAATGGTAGGATTAAAAGAAAAGACTCCCAGTTATTGGGTCGACTTGCTTACCTAACTTACCTAAAAGAGTTCAAAAAAGTTGAACTCTTTGAGTGTCCACAAGTAAACCTAAGAAAAGTGAAGAAAAGCTGACTTTAGATGGGAAATCAAGTCAGTGACTCAAAAACAGTTGCATATTGACTCACAAGCCATAGGCCCTCATTCGACACAAGAATTAACAAACATCCATCAATCCATTTTCTACCCCTTTGTCCCACACTCAGGGGGGTTGGGGGGGCATGGAGCCTATCCCAGCTGCTATGGGTGAAGGCGGGGTACACCCTGGACAGTCGCCAGATGTCCCAGAGCCACATTCACGCTCACAGTCACTTCTAGGGCCAATTTAGTGCCCTCAGTCTATCCCCAATACATACATGTGTTTGGAGGAGCTCCTGGGGTAAACCCACACAGTAACGGGGAGAACATGCAAACAGAAAGACCCTGCGCACAACCTGGGAGTAGAACCCAGGACCTTTTATGCTGTGCGGCAACTGCACTAATGCCTGCACCACCATGCCACCCCAAACATAATTGATTCAATTAAGAGCCACCAAATTCAGTGCAGTACATACATACAAAACATGAACAACAAATGAATACACAACGTGAACAACAAATTAATACACAATGTGAACAACATCTTGCCAGCTTCCCAGTAGTCTGGATAGCAAGCAGGATAGTATAATATCTGATTTAGCTAAAGTTGTCCAATAGTCTCCAAAAATTAGAGCAAACTGGAGATCACACGCCTGATTAGCCGCTATGCTGCATAGTTAGCTTCGATACACGCTTCTTACTGACTACTTCTTACTAACTTATTATTTTGTCTCTTTAAAATCACATTTACTTTCCCTCAGACTGATGATCTGTCAAATCTGACATGTTTAATATGTTTTATTGTACAGTGACCCGCCTAATACTTTATATTTCTTTCTGAAACATAAAATCCTTTGAGGACTGCAAGAGCTCCCTATGTTGGACAGCCATGTAAATGTTTGAGGCAGCATTCGTAAACTATGCTCTCTTAAAGACGCTTCCAGAATGTCATTGCCATGTTTACAGGGTTCTTCAAAATGCAAGAACCCTAAGGAACTACTCAAGATGCAAGAAGATTATTCCATTCGACTCCCATTGACAGCTCTTGAAGAGCCCTCAGTGCATGTAAACATGTTTGATGGGGCTGGGTTTCATCATGAAGGTATTTAACTTAAACATAACATTTTCCAGGACTGCAGCGCCGACCTCAGAAGCTTGCTGATTTCCAGTGAATGGTGCACTAATTGAATGTGTCCCCACTTTGAAATGTCTACAATGATAACAAGTTGCCATTCAAAATTCATGAAGAAGCCTCAGATTGGATTTCTCTACAGGCCTTCAGATCTCGCTGTACATCTGAGAGGAAAAAAGAAGCTCGTTCAATATGTTTTTCTTACAAGACGATGCTGTTTACATACACAGGAAGGATGAATCATATTTCTTTCTTCTGTCCAAGCTTCATCTTGAAAAGTTTTGTAGCTATTGTTCAAGGTTGGTTGAACTTTCACGGAAGTCTGATTTGGATGAGGTCAGGATGATTGATTTCTATTTTTTACTTAATTTGGAGATAATTACTTTTAAAAAGATGACCACAAGGCTCTTTCTGAACAATCACAGTTCCATCTGTTTTGCAGTTTGCCCTGTCAGTGTGTCTGCTGGGCCTCCTTATGGATTTTATTGTATTAGTGCTTTTAGTTGTTGATCATGGAGCCCCTGAAAGAAGAGAGTTCAGTGTCAGTCAGTCTCCCTCTGTATAAAAAGGGAATAACTAAAGTAAATAAATAAACAAATAAATAAATATCATAAATAAATGCATCTGTCAGCATTAACAGGATCAGAGCGATGCTGGAGGAGGATGTTTATTTTCCTGCTGCTGCCGTGCACACAGGCTCCATGACGACCAGAGAGTGGGAGGCTCGGCAACTGCTGGCTGCGATCGAGGGGCTTTGAACACAAACCGCTCTGAAGCAGCATCTCTACTAACATCCTCCTCTTTTTTCTCCCTCACTCTAATTTTCACTTCTCTTCGCTTCTCTTATCTTCTCTTCTTGTCTCTTCTCTTCACTTCTCCTCTCACATCCTCTTCTTTTCTCTTTTCTTCTCATCGCTTCTCTTCTCTCCTATTACCTTCTCTTCTCTTTAGATTTTTTACCTTCTATTATCCACTTCTTTATTCTCTTCTTCTCTCTTCTCTTCTCTTCTCTCCTCTCCTATTCTCTCCTATTATTTTCTCTTCTCTTTGGATTTCCTACCTTCTATTATCCACTTCTCTCTTCTCTTCTCTCCTCTCCACTTCTCTCTTGTTATTTTCCCTTATCTTTGGATTTCCTACATTCTATTATCCACTTCTCTATTCTCTTTTCCTCTCTTCTCTTCTCCTCTCTTTGCTTCTCTTCAGATTTCTTACTTTCTATTATTCTCTTCTCTTCTTTTCTTGTCTCTTCTCTTTCATTTTCTTCTCTTTTTGTCTCTTCTCTTATCTTCTTGTCTCTTCTTGTCTCCTTTTGCTTCTTTTCTTGTCTCTTCTCCTCTCCTCCATCCTGATGGTCACAGTGTCAGATTTACAAGAATATACAAGAAAGAAATAACAAGAAAGAAAACGTCTACTGACGCACTTGAAGTGGCCAAATATTGGAGTATTGGAGGCGAACGTGAAGACACTACAGACAACTTTTGAACTGAGGTGCCTAAATATAAACTGCTGGTTGACTAATCTGGTTAGTCACAGGGCAGGAGTCACATCCAGAGAGGTGCATGTGAATTGAGTTTAATCTGGAGCTAATGAGTCACGTTGGGCTGGAGGTTGTCGGGTTGCGCCGGTGGAGAACGGAGAGAATCTGTGGTTTTCTGATAGGAAGCGGCACCTCAAGATTCATCACCGACTCCCACGGAGGACTCACATACAAACACATGCTCGCATGCACACACACACACACACACACACACACACACACACACACACATACACACACACACACACACACACATATCCGGCAAACACGACTAACCCAATCAGCCACGCTCTACAATCTTTGTGTGAACACAGGCTCTACCTCAAGCAGTTTGCTGCAGATAGGAGTGGAGGATATATAGATCCATGCTTACATATGACACACATATCATATTCAAGCCTGGAGAAGGTTTCTTGGTGTCTCAGCTTCCAGAAGTAGTGAGGGGGAAAAAATGTAAAGCAGAGTGAAATGAAATTCATAGGAGTCTTTGGTGAAGGCCGCATTGCTGGTGTGGCTGAAGAAAGCAAAATTGCACAGAATTTTCAAATTGAGATGAGTGTCGGCCAGAGCCTGGTCTCTTTATGACTCTGTTGCTACACAAAATAATGGGATTAAACATCAATTAAAAACTAAAACCAGGATGTGATGGTGGAAATACAAAGTAATGATTGGACAGATGGTGATTATCCATTTTATATAGTAATAATTACTCCCCACACATTAGCCAAGATTAGCCAATAAAGTCCCACAAATCACTAAACCCACTACATTCTAGATGCCTATATTGTGGTAGGAGACAGACACAATGTGAAGTTAAACTTCGAGCACATTGCACTGATTTCCAAACAAACTTTTGAAATGCTACCTCCATTAACAGAGGAGGGCTTATATGCATCACTCTTTACTGGCTATAACTTGAAAGTTGGTGCTGTTATGTTGATTCTATGCTGAATGCCTGGACAGATCTACCTATCTTCTGTAGGTCTGTGGTCTGGTTGTTGGGAACTTCGGTTCTAGCCTGTTCTAAGGTTCTAGCCTGTTCATTCTCAACATGTGCCTTAAGGATGTTTTCACACATGGCATAATCACTTGAGTCCATACCTTGAGATTCTAGACTCATTTATGGGAGGAGACCCATTAATGGACATTTAGTTCTAATATTGTAATTCTATGTTTAACACAGCTACCCCAAAAGCCCCAGTCTCTCTTTTCAGGAGGTCTCTGGGCCACAGTTGGGTTTCAGGCTTAACCAACCAACCCAGACTCTCAGGCTAGTGTGAAAACTATTACTGTGGACTTCATTGCATTTTAGCAACACATTCCCAAAATCGGCAACAGTTGCCAAAATAAGCAATTCAGTCACTTGAGCAGCAAATGTGTCGAAATTGTCAAAGATGAGAAATTGAAATGAATAAAACGGCTTCATTAACAAACATATGTGTATGAGTCCATAATTATAGATGCTATTAACTGTTAGTTAACAGTGACGCACCAGAAGTGGCGATGATGATGATGATGATGATGATGATGATGATGATGATGATGATGATCACAATCACCATTTGATTGCAGACCCTCTAGGTATGATAACGGAGATGAGGACAATCTTGGAAATATGACACTTCCTACAGCTCAGATGTTCAGCAGATGTCAGCCAACAGCAGCTCTATCCCATGTGAGTCATTTCCAGTGATGCTTTTCCTGGATGTGCTAATGAGAACGTCTACATTTTCCCTTTTAGCTAGACTTTGCACCTAACTTGCGTGCGATTTTGCAGGAGTGTGAAACATATCGACTTTTTTAGCACATCCAAACTGAACAGATGTTTCGTTTTTTGAAGTTTCAAACTGAACTTTCCTTTCGAAAGCAAACTTTTCTTTGTAGGAAACCAAAATTCTTTCCAGTTATGATCACTTTTAGAGAGCTCACCTGCAAATCACTTATAGTTGCTTTGACTTTTAAACAGCACCATCAGTTTGGTCTGAATGTTTCTGAAAATGGTCCACAAACAGTTGCAAATCTTTTCATGCACAAGATTCCTGGCCATTAAACATGTAGGGTGACAAATTTATATACAAACCTGATGAACTTTGGATTTACATAAAGAGACTTTTGTTTACCTCTAATGCACTCAATTCTGATCATTTGTGTAACTTCTAATGCCCCAATTTGTGTAACTCAGGGTGTACTCACACTATGCACGGTTGCCCTGAACCGGGCCCGAGTACGATTGTCCCCCTCCCCACTACCCCTCTGGCCCGCACTCACATTAGATTTCTGCGTTCGTGCCGGAGCACGCTTACGTCATCATGGTGCTATGGTTTC
>JBBPCW010000132.1:34249-46826 GCA_037974425.1 Phenacogrammus interruptus
TTTTAAACCTCTCGCAGTTCAGCACTGTCCTTTGTACCATTTCATGCTATTCATTGGACCTGAACTATTTGAAATTTCATTATACCAACTATCATGCAATATATAACTAGCTTCATCACAAAAACTATACATGCTAGGGAAAAACTAAACACAGATTTGAAAGCAGCATGAAAAAGACTACAAAACCCATGTAAACATATCTATGATGATTTTTACCTGTTGACCTGTGTGATTGATCTAAAATGACTGTAATGGATAACAAGAGGTTGAAAAACATCATCGAAGAGAACGTTGTCTAGAGAATGTCATTGGCATTTACCGATGGTAAATGCCTAAATATGTTTGGCAAAAGTACATTTTTTTGCATATATAATAATTATTCATTAGCACTATTCAAGCAGGATTAGAATAAAGCAAGCCTGGTCTGTCCCTCTTAATTATCTTTCTGTTTTGTTTTGTTTTGTTTTGCCTTGTACTTTGTCCTCAGCTATTTTTCCTGTAAGTTTGGTGTTCTGTGTTAACACTTGTGTCCTGCTCCTTTGTCAATATCTAATATGTGTCAATAAATGCAATTATGTTGCTAAATGTATCATTAAGTAATTGCATTTAATCCACCAACTCACCCTTCCTGACCTGCAAAAATATTTGTTAATCAGTCACTTAAAACCAATCTGCCCCACAATGGTTCTGTAAGTTATTTATATTTTAATCATAACTCTGCTTTGTTATTTTTTAGCCCACCCTACCGTTAAAATGTTCTAATAAGCTGACCTTAACCTGCTCCACCCAAGGGTCCACCACTAGAGACACATAAATAGAAATAAGTCTGAAAGCATAGGCAGAAAAGATTATTTACACTATGGATTACAATACCCTACTATTAGGTCTGTGTATAGCTGAATTGTATTAATGATGTATTTTAATTAAGCAATGCCTGGTATGTTGACATATTTGTCTCCATTAGCTGGACTCTATGGAGGGAAAAGAGTCATTAACTGTCAATGATGAGGAGGAATGTAGGCCCAGAGAAGCAGACTCAGTCTTTGAGCACAATTAATGATGCTGCAACTGCGATTGCAAAACCAGAGAAGTAGTTTATCAGGACAAAACCTAGAGTGGACCTCTGGATCTTTTCTCAGGCCCAGGGAGGTGGAAGTGAATGATAAGGAATGTGATAGGAACCTTTTAAACAGAATTTATTGATAGTTCATGGTGGAAACATTAGTCTTACAATCTTCACTACTGTCATTTAAAAATCTCAGAATTATATACAGAATTATATATTTTATGGGCAAACAAGTCCACAAAGATACTTAATTTACATTTACAGCATTTAGCTGGTGCTCAGAGCGATGAACATCAGTGCTCAAGTTGTCCACATCTGGTCCTTAAACTTGTTAATGCTTAAATCAACTTCCACTATTCAACTAAGTTACTGCAAGCTAGGCACACCTAAACAACACCTGTCAAAGAACAGTCAGAAGTTATGACAAAAGTAAGGAAGGGATGGGGATACGAGTTTTTTTTTCTTATTTGAAACATAAGCAAGCAGAAACAAGAGTCATGGTTAGTAACCAAGGTGCTCCTTGAAGAGAAGTGACGCGTTGTTTGATTAATGCTGATTTTTATGGGAGTGCAAGTCCATTCTTGGCTTTGAAAGCAAGTGTTAAGGAGCAGCCACAGGGAACCAGTGGAGGCTCCTTAGTGAAGATGTGGTGTGTGTGAACATTCTGTATCAGCTGAAGTGGTTTTGTTACCTTCAGTGGAAGTCCAGCCAGTAGAGATTTGCAGTAGTCCAGTTTGGAGATGACCAGACACAGGACAAATTTTTGTGTAGCTTTTGTGGTGATGAAGGGTCGGATTCTTCTGATGTTATAGAGAAGGTATCTACATGCTCTGGAGGTCTGGTCAACCCACAGCAAGAAAGACAAATCTTCATCTTGCATAACACCAAGATTTCTTACCTTCTTTGAAGGGACAATAACCGGGTTTCCAACAGAAATGATAAGGTCGTGGCTTGATGAAGGACTCCATTCGACGAAGAGGAGCTCGGCCTTGCTGGGGTTCAGCAAGGCCAAGAGGAGATATCGGCCAGACATTCTGAGATGCAGGAAAAAAATGTCTGATTGTTGAAAAAAATGTGTGAGGCTATCCCCAAGAAAACCAGTATACAGAGAAAAGAGAAGTGGTCCAAGGACCAGGCCCTGTGGAACACCAGTGGATAATCTTCGTGGAGCAGACTGGGTGCCTTGCCATGCTACCTGGTGCCTCCGGTCATCAAGGTAGGAAGCAAACTATTGCCAGGCTGTGCCCGAGATCCCAAGGTTGGAAAGAGTGGTGAGGTGAATCTGGTGATTGACTTTGTAAAAGACTGCAGAGAGATTGAGGAGGATCAGAGCAGAAGGCAGGTTGACTGATCCAGTCATTGGTGATGATAAGTAGAGCAGTTTCAGTGGAATCTTGAACTGGTGAGGGTCCTAGAGCTTGTTTTGAGAGAACGTGTACAGAAATTGGACTGAGTGTTACATTAATATCAAGTAAAGCAAGATAATTGTTTTTGGATATTTTTTGTAGTGGATGGCACCACAATGAACAGTGAACAACACCTTGATACATTAGCATATATTAAAGATGAGATATTTGTCATGGCTGAAGGCCGTATGAGGCTATGTTTTCTGTTCTTTGTATTTAGTTTCTCTTTTACCTTTTGAAGGACTTTTATGTTGATATTTGTTCTGGGTTTTGCTTGTGTCACGTGTCTTATGTCTTGTAGTCCTTTTGTAGTCCTAGTCACGTGTGTTCCCCCTCACCTGTTCCCTGTTTGTGTTCCCCAGGTGTCTCGCGTTTTCCCAGTCCTGTCGGTGTATTTAAGTTCTGCTTATGCCGCTGTTAGTTGTTCGGTCATTGTCCTCACTTTTGTCCTCCTTACCCTGCTGCTGTGTTTTGTTTCGTGCTACAATAAAAGCCTCAACATGGACTTTCCTGATCCAGCCTTCTTCATTCCCCGAGGCAGTTCAGGGTCGTGGGGGTTTATCCTTCCCCCTGACTCTGACAATATTCTCATATAAAGGTAGCTGATATGCGGATATATGCTGGTTATTGATGTGTTTATAGATGTGCATTTAGTGCAAAACATTTTCTATTTATTTTCTTGAGTTTTATTTTGACTATAAACTATGTATTATGTTGCTTTGATATTTTCCTGTGTGTGTGTAGCCGTTGCATGAACAGTTTTCTTAGGAATCAATAAAGTTTTCCCAACACACCAGATCCTGCTAATCAGCTCATTAACCATGCCTGCTTCTATGAAAAGACACCAAAGCATTTTTGGCCTCTTTATTTGAATATGTAAGACCCCAATAAAATTCTAAAACATTCATTAGAACAGTGGTCACCAACCCTGGTCCTGGTCCACCTTCCTTAGAATACTAGTTCCAGCCTCAACTATTATTACAACCACTGGACTTCTTTAGTTTTCCTGTTTGGTTGTAGTATTAAGCAAGGGGGAGGGGTAACACTGGATGCATGTTGGATCAAACATGACAGGAAAGTAGATAGAGGAGTGACCACTGATTTACAGGATGATCTATTATTTAAATAATTTTTATCATAAATGACAATTGGAAGCTGATTTTATTTGTAAGAGGTAAGAGATGCTTCTTCAATATGATAAACCAATAGATATAATTCCGAATAGTCCAAGGGTAAGGGGTTAAAACACTAATCACTGTTGGTGAAAACACAACAAAACAAACAAAAACAATAATCAACAAAAACAAAAATTCACAGAAATATTGAAGCGGGAAATATTACATTATTGAAAAGAGTATAGATTATAAAACACAGGAGGCATGCTATTTTACTTGCAACTGAGATCGCAAAAGCAATGACATGAAATCAGTAAAAAAAAAAAAAAACAAGTCAGCTTCTGGATTTATTCTCAGGCTTAGCAAAGTGGGAGTAGATGTTGAGTTGTGCTGGGAGCGATGGAGGGGCTAGATTGATAAGGAAGAGACCCAGCCAAAGGAATTAGCCTGTCCCAGGCCCATCCCAGCTGTTGGTTCAGGGTGTGTAATTGCGTCAGCGCACCCCCCAGCACTTCGCCCCTAAAGCGGTTAGTTCTCGGCCTGCGCCCGGGCGTCATCATTTTCTAGCCCCCATCCATCTTCAGACTCCGATTAATTCTTTTCATTTCGGCGCCTCTCTCATAAATCCTGGCACACTTAATTAATTTCACTGCCGACGCGGGGCCCCCGTAAAAGCGGAATTGTTCTCTCTCCCTCTCAAAAACTCCCCATATTAATTATGCTATTTTACAGCGATCTCATTGAAGGCTGTGTTTCATCTTTCATAATTACATTTTCAACAACAACGGGGCCAACAAAAGAGTCTAATTATGGATTTGGCGCGCCATGGCTTTGCAGTGAATCGGTGGCACGTGGCGCTGTGGCAAAGCAGTAAGGCAGGATCGATGGGCCACTTTTATTGGTCTTATTGTTGTTGTTATTGTTTTTAAGTGGGGAGGAAAGTAGGGAGATTATACATGCAGCACTGAATCGCCTCTTTTGTAGCATAAATCAAATTAACAAGGATCTGTTACACAAAGAATACAACACAGTTTAACACAGTTGGAAGTTTTTTGGATTCATAAAATTAATTAACAGAATAATTTAAACCAAACTAGAGGACAGTACACTAGGAATCATGTCTCATTAAATGCATGTATGACTTTGGCTGTAAATTATCATTAAAGAGTAGTATTTCTTTGATAAACCCAACACCTGATTGTGATTATTAATTAATTAACAAATAATAATTTTTAGTTAGTATTAACTTCTGTATTATTCATGTACTTACATGAACATATCCTACTGCAATTATATGTAATTATACGGGTAAAAATTTTCATAAATATGAATTTACATGGGTCACCAGTAGTTACATTGTTGTTACATGCATTAATAATTTGTTATTACACAGTTATTAACCATCCTATTGTGTTTATTTAGACTTAACCCTCTTATTGACCAGGAACATGTTAGTTGATTATAAATCCATGATCATTATTACTACACAATTTAAAATAATTAAAGACAATTTAAAATAGTATTTTTTTCATAGCTTTAATCAGATCTGACTGATTCTCTAATTTAGATTATCTCAAAGACTCCATTCACCAAGGGTGTGCTCACACTAGGCAGTTTGAACCGTGCCCGAGTGCGTTTGACCACCAAAGCGCGGTTGGATTGACTAGTGTGAGTGCTCTGAACCGTGCCTGGGCGCGGTTCGTTTAGCCGTCCCTGGCCCGCTTGGAAGAGGTGCGCCAGAGCACGGTTCGGTTGGACTCAGGCGCAGTTCGCATGTAGTGTGAGCGCTAACCGTGCTGGAGCTCCAAAACCATTTTTCATGCCACAAAAGCAATAGACCTGTTTAGCAACAGGCTGTGAGTGGGCTGGGGACCACCACAGACCAAACGACTCAAAATTACTATCAAAAAAGTCACCTGAGCGATGGACTGCACTGCGTTCAGCGAGAGCGCCACTCTTCCTGTTTATCCTGAAACCATAGCAACATAATAACGTAAGCGTGCTCCGACACGAATGCAGAAATCTAATGTGAGTGCGGACCAGAGGGGGAGTGGGGAGGGGGGACAATCGTACTCGGGCCCGGTTCAGGGCAACCATGCTTAGTGTGAGTACACCCTAAGAGTGTTATCACTAAGGCTGTTATTGACAGGAAAAAGGCTTTACCCATAATATACAGAATAAAATTATTCCATTAGCTATGTTGACGAAAGAGCACAGTCCTGCAACCCTAATTAAATATTTTACAAAAAAGTGCTTATGTTAAACTTATTAAACTTAATAACTGTGTAATTATGCTGTAACTTGTAAGAAAAGTGGCTTCATCTGTAACACATTTTAATTTCAAAATTGCTGCTTGATTCCATACTTATGGCCAGTATTACCCTTTCACAACACATTTATTTGTCATAAATAGATGATAAAATGCCACAAAACACAGGAACCATCACTGTCACTACTAACCATCAAGTCTCCCCACATGACTCATGGTTTCAGAGTGTCACTCTTGGTTCAGTCTTGACCCAGGGTATATCAGGACACCTCATGAGTCCCACTTTCCAGCCTCTAAAGAGCCACCCAGCAAGACCAGCTCCAGGGGCTATGAATCACAAGCCAGCTCTGACAGCTTCTACTGGAGAGGGGTCCAGGGGGCTGTCAGCAAAGCTTTTGTCACTAAACAATATAAACTTGAGTGCACAGTTCCAACCACATCTGATTGGTATAAAAACTGTTTGTGATGTTGTATCTGATCTACCTGTATCATCCTGCTCACGGTGCCTTAACTTTCCTTGACATTATGACTGATATGGTAAGCACAGCTGGTTAAGATGAGTAAGCCTCACTTTTTAGTATATTGTTGCCTCTCTTAGACAAGTTGGCTTTAAGTATCTTCAGGAAAAGTTATTTAGGCTTCTTGAAGGACATTCCAGGGCTCATTATTGAACGTCAGTTTTGTTCCATTCTCTGGCAAGATGATACCATACTGCATCAGAAAAATTGATATCTGGGCTTTGAGGACTGAGAGTGGTCCATTATGTTTATGTATTTAACCCATTCACCAAGTGAGGGTGATGCCACCAATGGGGGGTACTCAGGGAGCAGTGTGTGGGACAGTACCTTGCTCAAGGGTACCCTAAATTATGAAACTAGCAGTCTGAAGATTCAAAATACCTTCTGATCTAAACTCCCTAACCACTAGGCCACCAGCTGCCCCACTATTTGCAGTATAAACCAACTTGCAGTCTAGTATTTAGACAAAAGATGCATTTGTGGGTGGAGCATAGAAATGTAAATTGAATTGAAGTCACAAATCGCTCTCATTCCAGTCCCCAATCTCAGCGGTCTCTATTACATCTCCTGATCAGACCAGGACTCCCCCAGGACCTTCCTCCTCCTCCGTTTTCCTTTCATTCCTATTCGATGGACACCTTCTCTGGTGACCCAAGGGCAAATTACCTCTCTCATTTAATTGGCCTTATCATTTTAGGCTGTTGACAGAGATGGATGGATGGCTGCTACAGGACCAGACCACTTCTCTCAGAGAGGGGCGGTCGAAACGAAAAAAGAAAATAACAGCAGAGTGCAAAAGCAAAGATGAGCACACTATCTTCTACAGGTGAGGAATTTGGCAAGAACTGAATCAAAAAGTAAAACTTTCACTTGGATGATTTTTCCTCCTCATCAAAGGGCACTTCATTGCTGACAACTGATAGCAGCTTACTTAAACTTGGCTTATATAAAAAGGTTGTGTGGACTCATGAGTGCTGGCCTTCGGTAAAGTCTCTCTTTCTGTTTTTCTTTATGAATGATTATCTATCAGGTTCTTAAAGCCTGCTGAACTGAACTGAGCAGAGTCAGTAAGAAGGAAAGAGAAGAAAGGAGAGAATGTAGAGGGAACCATCTAGTCCACCAGCTAGTCCATCACTAGCTGTCATTCAATAGCTTATCACAGTAATATTAGCTTTACATGGCTCTTCTGACCATTTCCATGGACAACTCTTGCCAAGGCAATTATTTCTGACATGTGACTGTTACCTACCTGTTAATTAGCCTAACCTAACCTAACTTACCTAACTTAGCCTAACCTCTCCTAGCCTCGATTTTCTACCCTAGTAGTAGTAATAGTACTCCCAATTAAGGCAATTATTTTGCAGTCGTAGCACACACATAAACACAAATTTCCACAAACATTACAAAACACAAGTTAAAAAGAATACGTTAAATAGATAAATACACAAATAGAATAAGTAAAGTAAATGAATGGTGTTTGTGGGGGTATAGACATGATCTCTGTTTTCTAGTGGAGTACAGTAACTGGACAGCAGAAGGTATGAAGGAGTGTTTATGTCTGTTGGTTCTAGCTAATGGATATTTGAAGTGAAAGCTAGAAGACAAGGCCTGGAATTTGCAGTGCAGAGGGTGGTTGTAATGGATTTAGCCTTTTTAATCATAGTGCAGACACACCGTTTAGTTGCACACCAGTAACACTACTACACAACTTGATGACCTTAGATATGATCTTTTTCACACTGAGCAGAGCATACCAACAATGACCAAATATTGACTCAGTGAAGGATCTGTAGAAAAAAGTCATTAAACCTAACATAACAGGGACTAACCTAACCTAAACTTATCTAACGTACCCTATCCTAGCCTAATCGAACCTAACCTAACCTAGTCTATTGTTACCTAACCTAACTTAATGCAGCCTAACCTAACCTAATCTACTCTAACCTAACCTAACCTAACCTAACCTAACCTAACCTAACCTAGCCTAATCTGTCTAATCTGCAGCCTAACAGAACCTAACATAGACTATCTAACCTAAACTATTCTGGCCTAACCTATCTTAGCCAAGCCTGATTTATCAAACCAAACCTAAACTATTCTGACCTAACCTAGACTAACCTAATGCAGCCTAACCTAAACTAACCCAATCTAACCAAACCTAGCCTCATCTTACCTAACTTTCTTTTTTTCTTATTAATTATTTTAAGCTTAGATGATTTATTTATTTATTTATTTATTTTATTAACGTTGGAGTCGTTCTTGCAGATAATTTTTGCTATACTTTTAACTACATCTGCACTCCTCCACGATGGCTTCCATGCCATGCAGCTCCATTGTTTACACTTAGGATCAGATGCTGGGGTTCAGGCAGCAAAGCCATGCCAGCATTCAACATGCGTTCTCCCCAGAGATTAAAAAGAACTACTGCAGCTGCAGAGCAGGGAGAGGATGACAGCTGAGGACGAGACAATTCTGTCCACCGCTTCCAGTGATGTTAAAAGTAAGGTCTATGGTCAATAAGATGGATAAGCTGTTGGTGCTAACAAGAAGATACTTTTTTCCCGTAGAACGGTGTTATGTGTTTAAGAGAGACATGGCTGCACATGGGCTCTGTCATAGATTTAAATGGTTTTCAGTGTGTATGAGCAGACAGAGACTCCAGAAGAAGCTAAAACAAAAGGGATGGAGGACTTACATCAACAGATGCTGGTGTTCCCCTAGTCACATTAAGATTAGGATAAGCATGCAACATATTAAACTGTTAGCATATAGTCTTCGGTCATATTATTTGCCCAGAGCGTAGTCATTATCATTGTTGTTCAAATCGTACATATGGCGTTATCTACTCTGAGACAGCAGCCCTCCTGATACAGAATCCTGATGTTTTCATTGCATTCCTGACTATTCTGCTTACCTTTAAGCAATATGTTTACTGCAAGACCAGAGACAGAAAACACTGAACTTACTCCATGCCAGTGTTACTGAGACATACAAATCCATCTCTCCCTTACCTGGGCAGGGCTGGCCATAACCATGTCCACCTCCAGCCCCTTTACAAACCTCCTGTTCAGTGTCAACCTGCAGTTGAGAAATCTGTGACTAGATGGACAAAGGAGGCCAAGGAGACTGCAAGGATGCTTACAGCTGGTAACTGGGATGTTCTCTGCAGTTCCCATGGAGATGATATGGATAGTTTGATTGACAGCATTTTAGACTACATTAACTTCTATGTGGATACTGTCATTCCCAAAAAAAACAAAACCATTGTTCACTCTATTCCTAACAGCTATGGGCAACCAAAGACATTAATGTCATGGTGTTCATAAATGGTGATGAAGACAAGTTGAGACTGCTGCAGATGATATTAAAAAGATCACTGAAGGAAAAAAAATGCTAGAGGAAATTTGGAAAGCAAATTTTAAGAAAACAACACCAGGGCGGAGTGGAAAGGAATGAGGGTCATCACTGGTCATAAACAATAAAGAGGTGCTATCATAGATGGGGGAGTATATGTCACTGCCCTGAACTTGTCCTTTAATACATTTGACTGCCCTATTTCTCCTTCTAACCTATTGCATTTTCCTCCTCTCTCTCCTATACCCACAGCCTGTGTCTCTCTGTCCCTCTCAGGAGATGACGTTGGAGGAGAACTGTGTAGACTTGAGTTCTGATGGCATCAGTTGCAGGGCCCTCAGTTGCTGTGCTGCCCAGTTGCATGAAGTTCTGAAACCACAGAGGGTCCCAACATGCTGGAAGACTTTCTTTCTTATTCCTGTCCCCAAAAAGACACACCTGTCGACCCCCAGCAACTACAGGCCAGAGGCCCAACAGAGATCAACATAACCTAACATAGCTTAGCCTAACCTAACCCAACCTAACCTAACCTGACTTAGCCTAACCTAACTTAATCTAGCATAGCCTAACCTAACCTAGCCAGCCCTGCTTAGCAAAGCTTAGCTTATCAAACCTAACATAACCCAACCTACCCTACCTTGTTTACTCAGCTTTACTGTATAAAGCTTGGTTCTATATCTTTATATTTTATCCTGACTCACCTTCAGTCTGGCTGATCAGTCCATTGCTGTATCTGCAATTTTTCAAAAATCTGATCAAAGCCCCACTTTACTGTAGCGGCTAATTATATACTTCCCACCCTATGTGTGGTCAGTAAAAGTGTTCCCCGGCAAATAAAAAGACCAGTATTTTAGGACCTGTGTGGACTAATGTTGGGGGGGTTGAGATTAGAGCAAGAAGTGCCAGATCGGCACTAAAAGCCCAGCACTAGCCAAGTCTAGAGTGAGGCCTCTCTAACTGCTAACAAGGCAACTCCATAACTCAAACCACCCAGCATTGTCTGCAGAAGAAAGAATAAAGAGACCCCCATTATAGCTGCCTGTCCAGGATCCTGTGCTGAATTAAAGGCATGCAAAGGGCCGTGGTCCCCAGGGCCCACAGGGAGGATAATTTTAGCAGCTTTAGTGAATCACAGGTTAGTGAAGCTTCTTTTACCGACTTCCAGCAGCGGCTCTGCTGCACAAACCTGGATTTACATCTGTCCTCTGTTTAACCCCATTTTACTGCTCTCTCTCTCTCTCTCTCTCTCTCTCTCTCTCTCTCTCTCACGCTTTTTCTCTTTTGCTCGTTCCAACTATCTTTACTTACGCTCTCCATCTCTCTCATTCTCTTTTATCTCTCTCTCTTTCTTACTCACTCTCTCTTTCTTACTCACTCTTTTTCCATAATTTTCCCCAGCTATTAGTCTTTATCAACCATTTACCACCCTCTTTTCTTCTCTCACTTACTCCACCATCTTTTCTTGCTCTCTTTTTCGCTTATTTCTCTCTCCATCTCACCTGATTTATTTGTTCTCTCTTTCCTCACTTCTTCCATTCTTACACTTGTCTTACTGTTTGCCCTTTTCCTTTTTCTCCTCATCTAGCCACGTTCTCTCTCTCTTTCTTTTTCTGTCATCATCTTTTCCTTGTATATGAGTTACTTTACACACACACACACACACACACACACACACACACACACACACACACACACTCGCAGAATCTCTCCCTCCCTGCCTCTGCATCACTTTCTTTCTCTCGCTCTCGTCTCCCTCTTTCCTACCATAATT
Organism: Phenacogrammus interruptus; assembly: GCA_037974425.1. Taxonomy (NCBI): domain Eukaryota; kingdom Metazoa; phylum Chordata; class Actinopteri; order Characiformes; family Alestidae; genus Phenacogrammus; species Phenacogrammus interruptus. Next base: position 45,749 of record JBBPCW010000132.1, read on the forward strand.
TTCTGTTACTGTGCTCTCTCTTTCCACTTTCCTGTTTTAATCCTCTTCATCCCGTCTTAACTACTTGTGCCACGTGGCTTTACAGTGACTGAGACAGACGTGGGAAAGTGGGCGGAGTCTAAAAGATGACAGACTGATGGAAAGAGCATAAAATGAATATACAGCCTGTCTGTTCAGTTTGGGAGGTGAATCAAAAATAAACAGAGTGTGTGTGTGTATGAGAGAGAAGAGGATATATTGTGAGAAAGAGTGTTAGAGAGAGAAAGGGAGTACATGAAAGAAAAGAGACAGAGTGATAGAGAGAGAAAGAGAGGAGAGAAAAAAGTTAGAGACAGAAAAAGATAGAAAAGAATGAGAGAGAGAGAGAGAGAGAGAGAGAGAGAGAGAGAAAGAGAGAGAGATAAAGGATAATAAAAATAGCGGACAGAGTGGACAGTGGTGTGCTGTGCATTAGTCACTGGCTCTCTCAGGCCCGGCACCAGTAAAAATGTGCTGCTCGCTGCACAACAATGCATCACTACCACCCCAAAACAAATGGGCTGTCTCTCGCGTATTTACCTCCGATTGTTCACATACACACACACACACACACACACACACACAGACATATACACACACACACACTCATACACAAACACATTTGTACCTACAAACATATTTTGGCTGTAGTACATTGTTTAAATAGACTGAGGCCATTCCAAGCCTTTTAAAATTAGCCTAAAAATTCACACCTGAAAAAGATTAAGATAGTATCATATGACTGTCACAATATTTAAGCCTCTCTTTATTAAAACCATAACTTTACAGTGAGAGGAAATTAAACTCTTAAAGGTCTGAAGTTAAAATCTAACACTTTGACCTTGATTTTGTTTGGCGCTGGTTATATTTAACAAATTAATTATGATGCCTCCTTCTGTAGGCCTTCTAGTGACCATTTTTAAAAACAAATCTTCCTGCTAAACATCTCCTGATCAGTAAGACGGCGTTCACCTCAATTTTACTTGTTGGGGGGGGGGGGGGGGGGGGGGGGGGGGGGGGGGGGGGGGGGGGGGGGGGGGGGGGGGGGGGGGGGGGGGGG
>JBBPCW010000133.1:249594-259982 GCA_037974425.1 Phenacogrammus interruptus
CTCACTGCATTATCTGTACGACTCCTCGCTGCTATACTGTAGCTGCAGTAGCCTATAAAATGTGTGCCCCCCCCCCCAAAGCAATGCAAGGCCCGTCCGCAAATCTGTGTCTGGCGCCGGATCTGCAGAAACGTCTGACCTCTGTAACTGCAAACAAAGGCTTCTGTACCAAACATTAACACGGATTTTCTCAGGGGTTGAAATACTTATGAGCAGCAGCGATACAAATAAATTCTTTACAAATCATACAGCGTGATTTTATGTTTTTACATTCTGTCTCACAGTGGGAATGTACCTACAGTGTGAATTTCAGACCCTCCATGATTTCTAAATGGGAGAACTTGCAAAACTGCAGGGTGTTCAGATACTTCTGTTCCTCTCTGTATACACCTTCACACCAATACAGTGTGGCTATGAACCTTTTTTGAATATTCTTCGAATTTTGTGCACCTAAAAGGTGATCAGAACGTTTAAGACGTTTAAGACGGAACAATAAAGGAAGGAACACGGACAAACGTGTAGTTTTTCACTAATTTATTGAACTAATGAAACAAAAAGATATAAAGGAGTATTCATGTAAGAAAACTATCACTACGGAGTTAAAGCAACTAGAAGGAATTTGACAGATTATACAGTATTATAGGAAATGTTTGGTTATATATATGCATATATCTGCTGAAAAAATGAAGTAAATATAAGTTATTTCCTGACAAAGGGTGGGGTATAGTGAACAGTGAACAGTCAGTTCTTGAGATTGATGTGTTGCAAGGATCTGAGCAGCAAGGCCCAAATTGTGACGGCTCACTGAAGAGCTAGTGTAACAGAAATATCTGAAAAGATCATGCTTACTATAATAGCACTGTGGCAGAACATAAACCATTACAGCGTGCAGCTGTGTAGCTGCAGACCAGTCAGGACGCCCATGCGGATCCCTGTCCAATTGACACAAGATCCTCAGAACTAGACCATGTAGCAAAGGAAGAAGCTAGGACTCACTATGGGACGAAGGCAAGACAACATAAGGGAGAGGGACACAAAGTCAAGGTGTTGACTTGGCCTTCAGATTCACCAGATCTCAATTCATCTGCTCACCTCAAGGGTGTGCTGGACAAACTAGTCTGATCCATGGAAGCCCCACCCTTTAACCTACCAGACTTAAAGGATCTGCAGCTAATGTAATTGTGCCAGATCAGACAGCACAAGTCCAGAGCTGTAGTGGACTCCGTGTGTAGACAGTCAGGACATTATTAGGCAGCTGAATTTGATATGGCTGAATGATGTGCACACATTATAGCTGCAGATTCATGTACCGCATAATTCCATCACGTGTCAGTTATGGTCTGCTGCATGCCTAGTTGACCTGTTTTGCAAAATAAAATCTAAGGGTTCATTATTGAGGCAAAGACAACAAAGGCTGTTCAACTGATGTCTTTCCTGTAGATGTGAATGCTGACAAAAGTTTCTGTTGTAACACAGACCAGCTGAGTCATCCTGAATGAAGCTCTTGCATCTGTGTCCTAAAAATGAACTCTTTCAGAGATCCTTTCCTCTTGTCATCGCAATACAAAATTAAGGTCACTTGAGCCTTTTTCTGCATCAAATGATTTATTTCCATAGATGAAATGAAAATATTTTTTTTTAGGTTTCATTTTACTGTTTAAACACAGTTATGTGCAAAATAATAGCAGTGTGTTTAAAAAAGTGAATAAAGCTCAAAATCCTTGTAATAGCTTTATTCCCATGAACACAAATGCATTGGGAACACTACACATTCTATTTCAAACCAAATACATGAAGGAATGTATCAGCTTTATTGTATTCCTTTACAGAAAGCGAGGAAGTGAATTTTAGACTGTTAAAAAATAGCAGTGTCCAAATTCTTCTTTATAAACTGAAAAATGTATTTGCTTTCTTTTGAATCACTGAACTAATATTTAGTTGTATAACCCGTTTCTGAGAACTTCTGTTTTTTGTGGAGTCGATCAGCTTCTTGCCCTGTGAAGGGTTTTCCAGCCCAGGATGATTGGACTACACTCCACACTCTACACTCTGCTTTTCTTGGTTTTGCCTCAGAAACTGCTTTTTTTATGTCCCCCCCCAGTTTCCTATTGGAAACTGGGCTGGTGTTGGTGATTGGGCTGGTCACTGCATAACACCAATCTTGTTGGTCTGGAACCAATGTGTTGCTGGTTTCCTGGTGTTTTTGGGGTCGTTGTCTTGTTGGAACACCCATTTCAAGGGATTTTCCTCTTTGGCATGAGGCAACATGACCTCTTCAAGAATTCTGAGATATTCGGACTGATCCATGATCCCTGGGATGCAATAAAAGGCTCGACACCGCAGTCTGAGAAACATGCCCATATCAAGATGCTTCACAGTGAACTGTGGCTTGAGTTCAGTGTTTGGGGTCATCTGACAAACTCTCTGTGGCCCCTGGACCCAAAAAGAACTCTCTTGCTTTCATCAGTTGCGCCTTTTCTCTTTAGGCCAGTCAGTGTGTTCTTTGGCTAATTGTAACCTCTTCAGCTCGTCTTTTTTTCAGCCGTGGGACTTTGTGGGGCTCCGTGCTGACGGCTGGGCTTCACACAGGCGCCTTCTGACTGTAACAGTCCTCACAGGGAACTGATCCTCCTGGAGCTGATCACTGGGAGTCTTTCGGCTACTCACTGATCCATTCAAATAGTAGTTTATCATTTTCTTCCATGTCTTTCAGGTTTTGTTTGCCATTTTAAAGCATTTCCAATCATTTTAACTGAGCAGTCTACCATTTTCTGCACATAAATGTTTTCCCCTCCAATCAAATTTTAGTCAAGGGCCGCTGTTCTTCTGAACGATGTCTGGAACGACCTGTTTTTCCTCAGACTTTCAGAGAGAAATGCACCATTACATCCAGGTACACTATTCTTCCTTCCTTCCTTAAATAAGGGCAATAATTGTATTTTCAAAGAATGAAGGGCTGTCACTAATAGAGCTCCACACTGCTGTTATTTGGAACACGCCCCTTTCAATTAATAATGCAGTTACAGAGTCAGCAGCGTGCAGGTCATGACTGTTGGGTCTATTGGTTTTCTATTACTCTACTAGTCAATTATTCGGCATGTTGAAATATAATTTCTACCAAAAACAGTGTTTTATCAGGCTAGTGATGTCTGACTGCTATTGTTTTGCACATAACTGTACATGGATTCACAATTTTCACCATTAGTGTTTTACTTATTTTCAGCTCTCCAAAATGGCATAAGCTTTAACGCCACTGCCCAAACATTACAGTAAAGACAAACATTGCTGGGCAGGGCTTAAACCCCAATAGTTAAAGAGTGTTTATGGCTTATCTGCTAAACAATTTAAATACATACACAGAGAATATTATGATTGGTAACTTATGGGTATTGTTACCAAAAACAGTGTATATTTATGTCGCTACAATTTTATAACCAAGTGAAAGAAGCGCAGGGGTACCGTGCTGCTCTCGGACATCAGCCAGACCCTTACGGAGTATGAACATATTCATTCATTCTTGCTATGTTAACAGAAAAAGACTCGAATGTTTTGTTAAAAACATTTATTGGTTTTCCTTTTTTGTCAAGTTTTCCCATTTTTGTTCAACTAATCTCTTTCCCATTTGACCCCAGTTCACAAATTCCCTTACCTTCTCCGGTCATCCCGACTTCAACCAATTCATGTTCTCTCATCACTCATTCCTCAGAATTTGAAATAACCTGACATGATCATTTGGAACACAAAAAATAGATATACAGGAAAAATGTATTGAATATTGAAGACTCATAATACCCTGTGAATTGTAATAGCCAGGAATAAGTGGAAATTCTGACAGGGAGTAAGTCCCTATGTTGATGAAGTATATGGAGTGTTTATGGACCTGTCAGCTGACAATGAGCTGCTATGAGATTCAACCCAGGGATGATCTGAGAGCAGCCAAGAAACAATGCAGGACCAGCCTGTGTCGGCCCAGAGCATGAAATTGAACCTACCTAGACATTGTTTTATTTACAAGAAGAAATGTGTTTAACTGATATTAGCGGTTATAAAGGGAGGTTGAAAAGAGTGGTTATAGTTCCAGCATGCTCAAAGGTGAGTAAAAGCATGTAAGACACCCGCATCTTGATTTAGTGAAATAATAAGTAGAGCTCACACATATTTACAAAACATAAATAAAATCACAAATTATGTACTCAAAAATGACTTATTTTTTGTACAAGAACTGAAAACTCTACATATAAGGACACCAAAATCAAACCAGGGTGTTTCCTAGACAAACAAGTGCTTATTTTGGAGTAGCAGATCACTGAAGCACTTTAATATACAGGCATTTAAAAAAAAAAAAAAAAAATTCTGGGCCCCACACAGTGAAAGCACTGGCTGCTTAGACTGAGGTTTCCGCTTGCTCTCAGGCATCAACGCTGATGTTAATAAAAGTTATAAGCCAAAGTAGTTCACCGGTACAATCAAAGTCAAACTTTAAAGCTATTGGTGCCATCACACTCAGCATTCAGCTTCCCTAAAACTGGCAAACGAAACGGTACGACACTAAACCTAAAACACAGGTTATTTCAAAGCCAGAGGGCTGTATACCAGACATGACTGGTTGAAGTCAGAGAGTAGTACAAGAATTGAAAGGGTCAGTACCCTTTTGACCAAACTGAATTGGTTGCTCATTAATGAACGGACTTACTTAAGGACCTTTTCGTCATCTGGAGTGTTCTTATAGGGTGAAATATGACAGCAATACTGGAGGAAGGATTCCTGGTCAAATGGCTAAGATATAGTCAGTTTCCAGGGAAATACGCAGCATTTTCAATCATTCCCAAACAAGTGATGTCTAAAATGTGCTGAAAAGGGAAAATAACTCTACACTAAACTGCCTGCGTCTAAAGCTGTGGTAAACAGAGTGCCTGCTTGTTTATTCCAATAAAGGTTTTTAAATGCACACAAACAAAAAGTAGCTCTAAAAATAGTAAATAACTAATGCAGCTATGAACGTTCATCTGCCAATCCCAGCTTCACGTGTCTGCAAATGGTTATTCCTCTGAACTGGCAAACTTAAACTAAAAATGTCCATAAATCACTATTGTACAGAATATGTAAGAAAAGATCAGGAACTAAATTTGGAAAATGTCTAAATGTATTGAGGTTTGGGAACTACATTCCAGAAGTTACATGTTTTGTTCATCTAAAATAAAGATAAACAATAACTGTACCGAATAATAAAGGCCCATATTTATCTTTTAATGTGAAATTTAAAAGTGTACTGTCTCTTTCAATCCCATGGCCAAGGAGCTTGTTTCTAATATAGTTATTTTAGCACCTCCTCTGTTCCCGCAGCCTGGCGTACTTTCTCTAGCCTGACTTGGCCCCCACTAGGGACATAAGTCCGTCTGTGCTCATGGACTTGGGGCGTTCCAGAGGGAATCCTAGCGCTCTGCTCCACACCATCTGAGCCAATACACCCAAGGCCCGGGACACACCAAACAGCACAGTGTAGTAGTTCATTTCAGTCATTCCATAGTACTGCAAACAAGAACATTCAAAATTACCAAAGGTGTAGCTTTGTGCAAAGTATCAAATTATCTTTTAATACTTTTTTTTTTTACTAAATGCTACTATTAATGTCCATTATAGTCAGAATTCCTACTGCCTGAATGGTTATACAAATACGCATCTTTTTTCCCCATTTAAACAATCCCACTTATACACCAACATGAGTCTTGAGATGTCAAACAGACAGTGTCTCACCTGCAGCAGTACCCCACTGTGTGCATCAACGTTGGGCCAGGGGTTCTTGGCCTTCCCTTGCTCCAGCAGCACATTGGGCACAATCTTGTAGAGCTGAGCCACCAGCTTGAACATGGGGTCATTAGGAAGGTGCTTAAGTGCAAACTCACGCTGGCATGTGTATCGGGGGTCTGTCTTCCTCAGGACCGCATGCCCATATCCAGGCACAACCTGAGTCACACAATGGAAAGTATAAGAAAGGATAGACAATACTCGTCTCTGGGTATTACGTCATTATTGAAAGTATAAAAGTATAAAACTCTCCTCTCCGTTCTCACCCGGCCAGATTTTAGTGTGTTCCAGATGTAATCTCTCAATTTTTCATCAGACACTTCCCCTCCCAGCTCCTTCTGCAAGGCTGTCAACCACACCAGCACTTCCTTTAGGACACAAGAAATACAACAGAAAGTAATTCAATAAATACTTAAACATGAAAAGGGTTTACATCCCTTATATGTTTTTTCCCCTGATGGCTGCTAAAAAAAACTAATTAATTTTCAAATTCTATGAACAAATAATTCTGATGAGTCAGCTCATTAAAAGTCTAGGTTTGGTACCTGATTAGCCAGTCCATGCAAAGGTCCAGCTAGGCCATTCATAGCTGCACTGAAGGAGAGGTAGGGGTCAGACAGGGCACTGCCCACCAAGTGGCTGGTGTGTGCACTGACATTGCCACCCTCATGGTCACTATATCAGGAAGAGAGAGACACGTTTGATAAGATTAATTCAAGTTAATAATTAAACTACAATATTTCATGTATTTCGTGTATTCTGAAGGCTTAATCACATGAAGGGACTGCATACATTAATGACATTAATAAAAGTTAGGGCATAGAAGGGATGAGACAAACATCTATGTGAATTCTTTGAATATTAAAAAATGATTATTGGGATCACAGGTGAAATAACCTGTGGGCAAGCCCTGCTCTATTGCAAAAAGCCTAGAAGCAGCCAACTATCACAAGACTAAAGTAACTGAAAGGTTCACATTTTTGAACATGACCTCACCACCCCATTAAACTGATTAATGACTTCTGACTGCTCTGTTATAAACTCTTAGGTGTGTTGAAATTCCTTTTGCTACCACCCACCCAATCCTCCTTCAGCGGTGAGGAGCGCGCGCTTGCATTATTATGTAATGCTACTAGTTGATTTCAAATTCAATCAGAAAAGTTTGAAATAGTGAAATGGTGAACTAAAGAACTGAGATTAACATTTAGTCCAGATATACAGAACAAGATGACATCTGTGCAGCAAACCAAGCCTTTACAAACTGCAGAAACACACACACACACATACACATACACACACACACACACACAGTTAAAAGTGTGTATGTACATGGCCTATGTGAGTTGACGCATTGTAATACCAAGTAAAATAAATAAAAGGCAACACCAGTATTTTGTCCATCATGCAGCCCCAATTCAATTTTCTTATGAAGAAACACCTGAGAAGTTGTTACCTGTGGATGGTGAGGTAGAGCCTCATGAGCTCAGTGAACTGGGGATCACTGTAGCCTAGCATGTTGGTAAAATTGTGGGACCAATCCAAGTTGGAGTCAATAGCTCCAATACTGCTGCCCTCGCGGTACAGGTTGCGGTAGATCTTCGCAGCCACGCAGGGAAGCTTGGCAATTAAGTCCATTGAGTCCTCATACACAAACTAAACCAGAAAGAATTGAATAAATAATTGGTTTAATGATCGGTGTGTTTAATTCAAAATACAATTTCCAGTTCACCTTGTATTCAGTTTAGATGAATTAAACCAAAATGCCTCACCTCCCAGTACTTGCTCTTGTGGACTCCTTCAGAGTAGGCTCGGGCAAAGCTGCTTTCACTGTTTAAGGCAGTGATGGCAGCACTAAACTGGGACATGGGGTGTAGGTTAGTGGGGAAGTTATCCAGCATGGTGACCACGTGGGAGGGGAGAGCTGCACGTTTAGCCCATTCCTTAGACAACCAGGTTACCTTTGTGCACAAAACAGATGCAGGGTTAGGGCTATTGGTGGATAGTTAGGATTTCACTGATACTATTACATTTATTCAATACTGCGATTACATCAGCAAGCACACTGTTGTAGTATTATTTTCATTACACCAGCAACAAAAATTTGTTTCATTACATGTAGTATTGTTTCATATACGATTTCGGCAGTAACGTTTATTTTCAAGTAGCTTCAATGGTTTCGTTACAAACTAAACTCGGCTGACATGGTCTTCTGTTCTACTTATAACTTGTTTGTTGTACATGTAGGTAACAGGGTTGCCAACTCTCACACATTGAGCATGAGACACACGCATCAGTGAGACTAATATGAAAATAATAGTCTTACAACAACCTTATAATGAAAAATATACATACAATTTACTGTATCTCGAGAACTACTGAAGGTCGAAAACTACTAAGAAACAACAAAAATTGCAATGAAACAGACCTTTCATTAAAAATGTTTCCCAGTGTTATTAGTGTGACTGCAGAAACAATCATTTGAAAAAAATTAGTTTGTGGTTGAGTCGCACCCTGTAATGTCTTGGGAGAGAGAGACTCGGTTCAGTACGTTCACTTAAAAGATGGCGAACGACACAACACTACTCCCCGCTGCCATTCCCCTGTTAACAGCAAGAAAACAGACTCCAAAACTGCTGTTATTTATTTATTTTTTAACGGAGCATGAGCTCTCGCAGCACTCGCGACACTGGAGCCACTGTCCTGAATATCGAGCTTCAGAGACAGTAGGCTACTCAGTCAGTGTTGAAGAGAACTGCCAAAACCATAATGTTTATTTTTAGGAAAAATAATTAAATCGTAATTAAACCAAAGAAAAAGAGCCTTTCCAGAACTTTGCCGAAGCTTGTTCAGCTCCACCCCATCTTCCCCATTTTACCCTTCGGATCTGCATCAATCTCATTATTAACCTTTAGCGCCCTCAGTTGATGGAAATCCGTCATAGCGACGGAGAACTTTAATCCATGAGTTTGCTATATTTTTTTCAGGTTTGCATCTAACACCCTAGATAAGATGATTTTGTTAACTATACTCACCTGTTCCTCGGTGGGCACCTGACCTGTGACCAACAGCCAAAAGAGTCCCTCTGGCAGCGGTTCAGCCCCTCCAGCAGCTTTCGGCAACAACTGTTGACATTCTGGAATGCTGTAGCCACGAAAACGGATGCCCTGGAAATCACAAGTAAACAAATGAGCAGGTTCAGTGTGTCGACACATTTATCTGTAATAGGTTAGGCAAGGAAAATTAATCTGAATCAAGGTTTACTGATCCAAATAAGCTATAATATGAAGAAATAAAAGCTGTCAGTCTGTAAAATGTATGACATAGAACTCACCTCATCAGGGTCAAGTACAGAGGTCTCATATACTAGGCCTTTCATGCCCCTCATTCCACCATAGACCTGTTCAGTACAAATAAATATTTCATTATGTGTATATATTACACAACACTTGAATATTAATATTTAATAGGACAACTTGGCTATCCCAAACTGCAGGCCAAAATGTGAACGTAAATGAATCACTGAAATTCAGTGTGATTAAAAGAAAAATTATACCAAAATTATGCCATGGTTATTAAAGACAATGAAATTACAGCTGTTAGATACTACATGTGTAATCAGTGTAGAGGGGTGGGGGGGGATGCCAAAAATAGCAACCAATATGACTCAGCTAAAACGGGAGCAGATAACATGGGCATCACACCATGATCTTAGGAGCCTTGAAAAGCTAGCCAGCCAATAAGAGCCCAGGAATGTCAACACATTTCCCCCCTATGATCTGAAATATGTGCTCAATAACAAAATGCCCTCTAAACTTAAATATAAAAAAGCCTATTTGCTGTGTGTTCCAAATACATTCAGTTACTCAGACATTAGACAACAGCAGTAAAACAGACAGTACTAAAATATTTCACGTTTTTGGATACAGCTGAAAAATGTTTTATATAAATTATACTAAAAAGTATTATTTTAAAACAGACAATGTTTCAGAATACAGTAGCCCCCTGCTTTCCATATAAAATATATACATTTTTTGTACTGAGTATTAAACAGATTTTTAAATTAAATTAAGTGTTTTGGGAGCATATTTAGGGTTTAAATTATAAAATGTCTAAAAACCACAGCATGTTTTTTCACTCACTACACGCGAGTGCAGTTGTGGCTTCAGTCTCACAGATTTTTTCCATTAACAAAACTAATAATTGTACAAATTATTTTTCACTGTATTTACTTGCTAATACAAAAGAAAACAGCTCATACCAAAGAAAATGTGCGTACATGAATAATAGTACAGTCTATACAGGGGTAACAACGGTATTTACTAGTGCTGGGCAGTTATCGGCGTTAACATGCTGTGTTTACGGTAGACTCTTATCGGGCGATAAAAAAAATATCGCCGTTAATCTATTCAAAGTTGGGTTGGGAGCTGGGTCTGTACTACACAAGCTATGATGACTTTCACCTTGATATTTTAGCACGGATGTGTACCTAGCAGAATTGCACTGCATGGAAAGACGAGGGGGGCTTAGCCCCCAGGGCTGTAGGGAGGAATTAGCGTGTATAGAGGGCGGGGCTTAGCCCCCAG
>JBBPCW010000133.1:275029-286770 GCA_037974425.1 Phenacogrammus interruptus
AGTCATCATCGCTTGTGTAGTACAGACCCAGCTCCCAACACAACTCTGTGAATAGATTAACAGCGATATTTTTTTTAACGCAGCACGTTGACGCTGATGATGGCCCAGCACTAGTTTTCAATTTCCAGGGTGATCTGAGAGAGACAGGAGATCGTATCATATTCTTATGCACCACCATCTCATGCTCTCTATTTTTCTTTCTTTCCATCCCTTTCTCTCTCTGTCATGATTGCTCTACTACTCTCTCCTTTGTAAGGACCTGTCAGAGCTTCCTACAAACTGCTTCAGTCAGCAGTAAAGCTCTGAGGATGACGAAAATGGATAAGAGAGAAAAAGAGAGAGAGAACAGAGAGTGAGACAGCGATGGAATGACAGAAGTAGAAAAAACACACACACAGATAATGAATGCTGTTATTTAGCCTTTTACAGGTGGCGACAGGAAACATGCAAGGAATAGTAATTCACGGGCACATAACACACACACACACACACACACACACACACACACACACACACACACCATTATAATAACAGAGATAGACCAGGGCTTATAGAGCTAAAGGCCCAAATTTCTCATCAATGATAAAATTGCTGCGAAAACTGAGTTCATATGAAAAAATACACGCAGTTCTAGGGAAAATGCACATTATATTGATACTCGTATGTTATATTCGTACATTATATTGAGACTCTTTAAATTTTAAAAAGTTTCTTAAAATTATGCTTTTAAGGATCATTCTTTTAAAGGTTCTTAGGGGAACCAAAGAACTCAGGGCTTCTTCTATGACATTTCTCGATTTCTTATTTTTAAAAGTGTATAATGGAAAAGGCAATATTTGTGTGAGGGCCCTTTTATATAACAGTGTTGTGCTGTGGGTTTATCTTCTTATTCTGTTTCCCTCTTTTCTATTACCAGCCACAGCACTCCAGCACCAGCGCTCTCCTTCGGGATAAGAGAAAACAATTTATTACAGAAACGTTTATTTACACGAGCGCAGGCGCGGCTGGGGGATGATCAGCTCCACATCCTGCTGTGGCTGCACTGACAAATACCCTACACGTTTTTTATTTTGGGCCTTGTCTCTGGATTTGTTTAATACTCCTTTAGCTAAAGCCCCCTGCTAGCCTTGGCTCCAGCTCGTTCCTCATTATGATTCAGAGCCAAACTGCCACAGTGATTTCATTACCGCTGCTCCAGCTTTACCACCCCATTCCCCTAAGCCCATCACTCCCAACCCCCACACACTCTCTCCCCCACTCTGCCTCTTAGTCACCATCTCCCTCTCCTTCTCTTATCCTCCCTCTCTTTCTTAATCTTCACCTGCTCTCTCACTGCCCAGATCTAATCTCCTGTATCTCATTTCTCTCTGTGCTCATCTCGTCTTCCCTTTTACTGCATCTCCACCACTATTGCTGAGTCTGAATATTCAACTCCGCACACGCTTCCCCTATAAAACAGCAGACTTTGCTGCTGAACAGACTGCAGCACTATCTTCCACATGTAGAGCCAGTTCCTACTGCCCCCACTTTTGTCCCTTTGTGCCAGTGTTAGCAGATAAGTGGCATGTTGTAGCTGTAGCTCAACGCCCGGTCACTTCCTGCTGAGACCCTTTGCAGCACAGTGTAATGATACAAAAATCCAAATTTAGATATTTCAAACTGGGTAGTACTTACAGGGCGAATGTTGTACGCCATTAGAATAAACCTTTTATCAGCCGACACTTGGAACTTCATGGACTTCAAATCCTGAAATGGGAAAACAATAAACTTTCATTTTAGAGAAAAGCTGAAATCAGCACTATATTCACTATATTCAGCTATAAATGTCCTTCTCCATATCAGACTGGGGGTGAAGACTAACATGAAGCTCATAGCTTCAGTGTATTTTTCAAACTCGGGTAAATTCACCTGGCGGCTTAATATGGCCTGTTCTTTGACACCAGCTAACTGCTGCTAGCATGGTGCTGCGTGATGGAGGAAAAGGTGGGTCACTCTCTTTACACAGAGAAAGCAATCTCAATTATTTACATTTGGACCCACAGCAACAGATTTCTGTGACTTTGCCAGAGACTGAACTCAGTATTAGGGCCAGCGCTTAGATGGTTGTGACCTTCTGAAACTTTAAATCCCTGTTATTGTCGCTGTAAGAGGTGAGACACTCTTAAAGAACCTAAACGGTGCTTTGGTGAGAGATTTACAGAGATTTACATTCTACTCTTTATTTTCCCAACACAAAATCAGATCGAGACCAAAAACAGCCCTCTTTGTGGGAAACAATAGGCCAGCAGATGCTTGGTAAACTGTGGGGCTTTGAGGCGGGTTTGAGTGAAAAGATCTCAGCCTTTTTGAGGTGCAGCTCAGAGGCAGCGACCCACATAAATCTCTCAGTGTCACACCACCATCGCCTTCAAAGTGATGCTCCCGCTAAAGCAGTCTCTTTGAAGCTGTGTGTTAGGGCCACAAACAGAGCGAGGAAAGACAACTAGATACAGAATGAGAGATTAAACCCTCAGAGCTTTTAAATGCCATTTCTCCTTTTTTCTGTTGTTTTTTCCCGAGCCTTTAATAAACGCTCTGTATTCTCCTTCCATCCAGTTCACTGTCTCTTACGTCTGGCTTTGGGTGTTTAGAAATATGAGTGAATCAATGGGGCCGTACATCGTGGTCCGTTCACGTGCCTCTGTGGGGGTGTAATTCACTAGAGTGCTTTCATGCAGTAGTGATGTTGGTTTACCAGCTGCAGGCGACTATAAATTCTTTGTGTGTGTATGTGTGTGTGTGTGTGTGTGTGTGTGTGTGTGTTACTGTGAAACATGCTGTATCTATTGTGTATTACAGTATGTGCTCATGTGAGTGGCTCACCATGGTGCTGTTATCGAGTAACGTGGTGGTCAGGTTAGTGTTGAAGTTGTGAATGAGAACATGGCCTTCCCGAGTGCACAGCACCACCTCATTCTCTGGAAAACACACCATTCAGCACAGGTCAACAAGCAAGCCCTCAGCCACAGCAGGGGCTAGTTCCCTCTCACTCAAACCTTTCCTAAACAGACCAGCTTCCCATCTTCTAATTCCATTTCCTTGTTTAGGAAGGTGTATTTTTTAAAATACCAAAATAAGCAAAAACATGGTATCTAGTTGTTTCAAGTTTGTATTTAACTGAGAACTGATTAAGGCTTTAAAGATTTTTACTGTAGAAAAGAATATTCATCTTCTACTCAATCGCTATAGAATGTGTATTAATCAGAAATAATCAAATTCATTACAAGCTCTGATTAATTAATCTAAATCAAAAGTGTGGACACTTCTTATGATTTTTAGCCTATGAGTGAATAATCAACACTACTTTAGCAGTTTCCACACTGTTCATGTGAGGTAATGGTCACAGCAATCAAAAATACGACCTAATCTGAGAAACATTCTTCAGCAAGAACAATCATAGATTGATGATAAATGAGTCCATCTATAATGGGGCAGTTTAAGACAATGTACATACATGCATAGGTGTTCTGACGATTTATGCTACTGTAGCGCAGACTGACAGCAGTCTATCGATTCACACTACCCTGTCGAAAAATGCTCCCTTTAAGTTTATACAGTTCAGTTTATAGTCAATTTATAACACTGATAATGAGGAGAAATAGGCTAACAATATATTTCATTTTAATGAGAAGAGCCTAGATAGATCTTTAGAGGTGCATAGAGCCAGTTTATACAGTCATGTTGGCAATTAATCAGCGTTAATTTCTGACAACATTATTTTTTCTGTGGTTAACTGATCAAAATTAACTTGTTAATTTAACACCACTAATATTAATACAATTCAAAAGAAAACACATACTTCAAAATTCCCTTGTAAGCTTTGGAAAGCTCCTGGAATAAATAAATAAAGTCTTGAAATTAGTGTAGCAGTAATAACACTTCGAATTAACATCCTTCTAACCTAAAGGACAAAGAGACGTATAGCAGTTTATGTTCAGAACCCATAAAACACAGGTATCTAATGCCAGTTGTGAATGAGGTCTAATATTTTCTTGTATCCATATGCAATACAAGGACACTGATAAAGACTTGCCATAAACTTCTTCCACTGGAAATCCCCAAGAGAATTCTTTCTGGATGAATTAAACAGATTTAAAGCTTCATTTACAGATAAATTTCAATTATTAATAAAATTGTCCAACCAAAGTATGTGTCACATTTGCTGCTTAAATTAAACATTTGTCTTTGTCTTTCATGTCAATATGTTTATTTAAGTCAAATTGACTATGTGCACTAATCAGCTCTTCATTCATTCTTCACTGTCTCTGACCTTATCTGTATCTATTCATCCATATCCATTTTGAAGATTGCAAGCAAATCTAAACAATTTCCTGTCGTTTACGCCTCCTTCACTTCTCTGTGTGTACATTTACCATTTAGCCAAGTTGCGCAGGGGTCATGAACCTTGAACTCCTCCCTCTCTAGGTCCTCCACAGTGAGATGAGAGTGCAGAAGGAGGTGAGACTCATCTGTAGCAAAAGAAATGGAGCTGAGGGTCAGCATCCATAGCAGAAAACCCTCCAATCAAGAGTACCTCTATGATGGCATTTTTTCTGATCAGTTCAATTCAATTAATTTAAAATGTATTTGTAAAATGCACTACAACAGACGTGTAGATCTCTGCTATCCAGTGAGGTCTTACAAACCCCGGGGTCTTGGAGAGGTTTGTTAAGTTTCTATATGTCTATAGAAAGAAAGGGTTTTGCACACTGTGCACTCTTTCTATACACCCTAAACCTGGACTAGTGTTAGAAGTCTACCAAGGACAGTCATTAATAGACAAAAGGAAAATCTCACCCGGTCAACTTAAACTTTTAAATGATGTTAAATATGCTTTGTTGAAGATATTAAAACATAGTGAGTAAAAAACGAGTATAAAGTTTAATGCTACACTGGTGGATGGAGATCCTAAAGCACGGCTCATGCTGGTACGCTCTTTAGCACTCACGTGATAAACAAAGCTTTAACTGCCTTTGTGTTGATGAATCAAATGCATAGCTGTCTGACTTGCTTTGTTGTACAAATCACGTGTTCTGAATGTTTGTGCATTTCTTTGTGTGAATGGATGGCATATATATCTCTTCTCTCAGCCTACAAACCTCACACACTCTCTCCCTTCCTAATCACATCCATCTGCTCTTCCACCTCCTCTCGATCTTTCCTTTTACAGCCCAGCCTTTTCTTTTGCTTCCTGGATCATGCACCATGCTTCCCTCACCTTTAACCATTCACCCACACCCTCATCTGGATCCTGTTTTCTTTCCTTAATCCTGTTTTCTCTTCAGTTTAACCACCTTTCATACTTCTCTTACCAGGAGTAAGGAGAATGATTGAAAGGCTGACCAGTGCCAGGACCCCCAGGATGACCACCATGGCGATGCCAATGCCCTTCCAGTTTCGTGGAGGTCCACTTGTGCTCCCCAGGTCCTGGGATAGACAAAAAATATAGGAGCATTAATGTAATCTTCTATTTAAACCCAGTTTTGAACTCCTGATGACACAATGTCCTTCAAGCTTGATGAGCAAAAAATGGTAAATGGATTCCTTTGGATGGCCAAACCTTAAACGCCTGTTCCATTCAGAAACCCATTCATCTGCTCTGAGACTGAAGAATAAAACTGGGCCCTTAGCTATTACTGCAGTCCCTGTATCCTTTGGTGTTCAAGCAGTGCCACTACATTGTTTGATACTTTTAATACATCATGATTAGGACAAAAATATAATATAAGGATATTAGATACACAATATGTCACAATGCAAGTTTGAATTAATTAGGTTCTGTATAGAAAACTCATATAAACAAACACAGCAAGTCTTAAATTTACGGGAAAAAAAAATTACTTTGACTTTTATATTTTGTCTAGTTAATTTTATTTCATTCATGTATTTTCGTTAATATTTATTCATTCCTGGTTTCAAAGCCTGCAGCACATTCCAAAACAAGTTGAGATGGGGGCAATTTAGGGCTAGTAATATGGTATAAATGTAATTAAAATTACAAACAGGTAACTGTAATCCATCTGAGATGTGGGATGGACCATCACACAGTGGGAATTTTTATTGTGGTCAGATGAATCAGATGAATGTGGTCAGTGTTCCAGATCTTTTCTAGAAGAAATGGAAACAATTCCAGAAGGCAGAGTATGTCATGGTTTGGGTTTGAGTCATGGTGCAGGCCACAGGTAATTCATAGTTCTGACATGCATTAATGCAGAAAAGTACACTGAGATTTTAGAGCAACATATGCTGCTTTTACAACATATTCTCCACAGACATCAGTGCATTTTAAGCAAGACAATGCAAAGCCACAGTCTGCACACATTACAAAGTTATGGGTACGGAAGAAGAGGGTTCAGGTACTGGACTGGTCAGCGGGCACTCCTGATGCATCCCCAGTAGAAAATGCATGGAGAATTTTGAAACAACAGTGTTGTATTCGTATTGTTTTGTGCTTGTGGTGTCTACGTAGCTGTATCTTCATCTAGTAAGCAAGCTTGAGTTTCTTCTGTTGCTTAACTGTTGGGCTGCTATTTTATTGTGCACTTTGACTTCCTTGTTCTAGTTGCTACTTTGTTTGTTTGTTGGCTGCCTTTGTCTACGGTGTTTCTTTAGCTTCATTGCAATCAGCTAGATAAGTCTCACCTGGTGTAATTAGGGGGAGGGGCTTATACTCACTCTCAAGTAGAAAGGAGATACACTTCACCACAGACACCGTCTACACTCAGCTAAGCATCCCTTCTCATTTTTATTCTGTTTGATTTAATTATTTCTACAGAAAATGTGCATCACTCCTAAACCTGTTCACGTATCCTGCAGGCCAAGAAGATACATTCCCCATCAGTGTGGGAGAAACCACAGTAACCTCTCTCAGCTGCTTTCTTCTCCCCAGCCTTCTACAGTAGTTCATGGTGGTCTGTGGAACTGCCAGTCCTGCATCAAGCTGACTTCATCTCTGGACTGGAGTCTCTCCACTCTTTCCACTTCCTGGCCCTCACAGAGAGCTGGATCACACCGGAGAACTCTGCTACTCCGGCTGCTCTCTCATCTGCCATGTCCTTCTCTCACACCCCTGGCACTACAGGCAGACTGCCCACCTGGTCTTCTGGCAACTTTATCGAAGAACTGCACGTCCTCCTGAGCTCGTTTCCTGATGATGAGTCTCCACTCATCCTCCTTGGCTTTAATCTGTCAGGTGACAAGTTGAAGACCTGCGAGCTTGTGATGCTCCAGTCCTTTACATGTCTCTGACCATCATCTATCTTTCAAATTTCCTCTCCAGCCCTCTTCATCTCATCTCCAATGTGTAACACCTACGCCTACCCGCAGAAATCTTTCCTCTCTATCTCTGCCCTCTCTCTCCTCTGCTGTTCTATCTTCCTTATCTCTCCCTAACTCCACTACTCCTGTCCATCTTCAGTTGAATCAGCGACCAATGACCTTCTCTCATCTCTCCACGACTCTGCCCCCTGTCTTCCAGACCGAGGCGTGCCTCTCTCCCAGCTCCATGGTTGTCTGAGGTCCTGAGACAATACAGAATGGAGCTGAGAGCAGCTGGAAAAAGATGGCGGAAAATGCTTCATGACCGTGACCTTATCACTTATCGCTCTCTCTTATTCACATTTGCCACTGATTTAACTTCTGCATCCAACCCTCGAAAGCTGTTTACCACATTTTCATCTCTTCTTAAGTCTCCATCTCTCGCTGTTCTTTCAGCTTATCTCACCTGAAGACTTCGCTGTGTTCTTTAATGCGAAGATTGATGCAATTAGCAGATCCTTCCCACCAATCGTCAAGCCGCCTGTCAGCCAGAGACAGACCAGTGCTACTCAGTTTCTTGGCTTCTCACCTCTCTCTCTCTTGAGGATGTGGCATTGCTTCTGATGTCCAGCAAACCAACCACATCTCCGCTCGACCCTGTCCCGTCAAGTAGGCTCCAGATGATGTCTTCAGAACTTATCCCGCATATCGCCTACATCATCAATGGCTCCTTAACAACTGGCCATGGCCCATCTGCTTTCATGTCTGTAGTGATCACACCGATTCTGAAGAAACCCACGCTGGACTCCTCAGATATCAACAACTACAGACCAGTATCTCTTCTCTCCTTCCTTTCGAAAGTCCTGGAACGGGCTGCTTATAACCAACTTAACATCTTTCTTTCTCTAAACAGGCTTCAGGCTCCTCACCAGTCTGGATTCAAGGCTGCACACTCTACTGAAACGGCACTCCTAGCCATCTCTGAAGAGCTTCATGCAGCTAGATCAGCCAACCTGTCTTCTGAACGAACTCCCTCTTGCAATCAGATCTGTGGAGTCCTTCGCCTATTCAAGCATCATCTTAAGAGCCACCTCTTTAACGAGCATCTTGGTGACTAACCAGTGCTCCCACACATCTCTTATACATCTTTTCCTCTATATTTAACAAATCCCTCAGCCACTTACCTACTGTTTTTCCTTACTTGTGTATTAATCTCTGACTTGCTTTTTCTCTTTGACCACAGAAAACATGAAATATATCGTGTTCAACAGGTCTGCAATGAAACAAAGATCAGAGTAAATTTAAGAATAACTGGGGCTTTTTTCTGATTTTGGGTTGTATTATGTCTGGTAAGAGACAAAAGGCCATGTAAACTAAGCTACACTGAGCCCTCTTCATAAATATATTGATCTGTGTTCATTAGGTACAATCAACATGCTCAGAAAATTATTTTATGTACTGTGAGACAAGTTATCAATGTATTACCCCACTCTCACTGTGCTTGTCTCGACGCAGTTACACCTTTACAGTACAATTCATCAGCTCTCTTTGTTTCTCTCACTCTCTTATAATATAATATTTCATATGCACTGACACACACATGCACACATACCCACAAAGAAGGTCCTTTTGTGTGCACACACACACCCATCCACAGTGACGGGTGAGCACATTAGTGCTGCTTCATTTCCACAGCCTCACTGCAGCGATTTTGTTGAAGACGAGGAACCATCATTGTAACCAGACTCCAGGGGAATAAGAATGGGTCACACACTGAAAGAAGTCTGAGTAATGTAGAATAATTCTCTGCAGAAGCCCCTAAGAACGGACTTTCTCTGTGAAAAATTAGAAGTTAATTGTGCTTTTTCATCTCAGCTGGTGCCTCATTTTACCTCTGTTGGCTCTAATGAGTGTATCAGTGTCTGAGAGAAGAATGTACTATGCTTGTATGTTTTGGCAACAACGACTTTGTGACCTATCCTTAGAATGACAGCTCAGCAAAATTTAAAAAATTCAAAATTATTTCCCAGTAGCATATTATGCTTCCTTAGTAATGTGATGACATTATGTGGCTGATTTAGCTTTCAAGTAATAAAAGCTTATACTCTGAGACATATTAACGTCGAGTAAGAAAAAATAAATCAGTGGGATTTTAGTTGTGATTAATTTACACACATGAACCTCTCTAGATCTTTGAGAGAATCAGAAACAGAACCATAATCAGAAAACTTTATTGATTCCAGAGGAAACTGCTTAGAGTCCTGTGTCTTCTCTTGTGCACGCTCCTCTTTGGTGAAAATATTTTTGTAGATATTTCTCTATGTATAAATATCAGCATTAATATTATTATTAGTAGTACTAGTAATGAACTAATTCTTTACAATCAGCACTGGGCTACAGCCTGATCATTGTCGGCTTGGAAACTGTGTAAGATGTTTCCCAGTTGTTGTTTTTTTTGTTTGTTTTGTGTTTTACATTTTTCACCAAACTATAATTTTAAGAGCCGATGGGACAGTGAACAAATCAAGATGTGTTTCTTTGACTCAGCTGTAACTCTGGGAAGGCATCACAGTATCAACCATAAACAAACACCAACAGCTATGAGAAGGCTGGTGGAAAATGAAGGGCTATGGAGGTTGGCGAGGTATGGGGTCAAAGTGAATGTGTACATGCATCATGGACTGTCCTCATAAACCCTTTCTTTCATTTCTGCTGCATGTTTAAACCTGTGTGCACAGAGACAGAACAAACTCTAAGTATCTGCTCTTATGTCTCCTCAAGGCTGATGGAGAAAGAAAGTGATCACAGAAACTACTTTGTGAAATCTGCTGATTTTAATTAAACTACTGCCAATGTCAATATAGATACCATGCTGTCCAACAGGTGGCGACACCACCAGAAATGCTAGGCAAGCATCACTCTACATTTGATGGAGCCTACCACTAGGAGCAGGGTCTACTCAAAGGGCTATAAAACCTCAACCTCGCATTCTTACTCTCTCTCTGCTTTGCCAAGGCAGATCTCCCAATGAAGGCCACTTTGACAAAGTACTTGTTTAAGTTGGTCATCGACCAAGCCAGAGTATAGGTTAGACATCTGATCAATACAGGAACAAGCCAACAGTTAAGTCAAGTGTGCAACAGGCATTTCTGGGGCATTTCTGGGGCATTTCTGGGGCCTTTGAGAAAGTAATTCTCTGAACCATGGCGGAACCAGATGACTCCCAGCCTAACAGGGGAACCAAAATCTGTACCCCAAAAATTCCCTTCACAGAAACCTTTTGAGGATAACGGGCTGAAAAATATGTAATAATGTGAGACTGAACTGTCTGGGCACAACATAGCGTAGCATAATTTCTGGAACAAATGCTGGAAAACGTCTGTGAATGTGGTTGTGTTTTTTCAAACTATGTTTGAAAAATCTAAACTCAGGTTTAAAAGATAAGATGAGAAGATAAACCACAAGTTTTAGTGCCACAAGTGGAAAATCTGCATTATTACAGCAGAAAGTAGACCAATAGAATAAAGAGCAGCAAAACCAATAGAATAAAAGCTAGGACACCCGTACAGTATAAAAAGTACACAATACAAATACTACAAATATTTAAATATAAAGAAATATATACAGCTCTGGACAAAAATAAGAGAGCACTGCAATTTATCTCTGTGTACACCAGAGTCTGTTAAATTCCCACACAAGCACCTCACTCTGCTTTATGAGGGACTGATCAGTGATCAGCTGAATCAAAACTTCCCTCAGCCAGAAGCACTGAAAATGGGTTGTCGATGGTCTTTCAGCACAACAATGACACAAATCGTACTGCCAAGGAGCAAAAGAGTGGCTCAAGAGGAACATTAAGGTCATGAGTGATCCGTGGAGGAGGCCAAGCAGAAGCCAAGTGTCAGGTCTGGTACCTGGCACCCATCCCATGTACACCCCACTAAAAATTACCCCAGGATTTCCCCCCTCCCCTGGCACCTTCCAGAGCGCCTGAGGGTCCAAGTTCAGTCCAGGGCAGTCTGCCCCAGTCCTCCTGAAGGGAAAACTCCCGGTTGCAGGTGGGAGAGCTTGTCCGTACTCGGCTCAGAGTAGGCTCAGAGGGCCCACTGTCTCCACTCTGGCTGGCGGCTGGCTCTTGTTGCCTCCTAGACGCCGGTGACGATGGCTGCCATCTTCTTGATGGAAATCGATCCTGGGAGTCCCTGTTGCGCCTCTGGGTGGGCTGGTCAATCTGTCACGTCAGGTGCTCGGGGAGTGAGGCGAGGCACAAGAGAGCAGGTTCCATCCATCCATCAATTACCTACCCCTTATTCCTGCGTGTCGTTCACGCGTTATTCGCGTTTTTCAGGTGAAAAAAAGCCCCATAGAGAATGAATAGGATTCGACTTTCAGATCGTCCTGCTCGGACACGCTTCGTCCGAAACCCACCAAACTTCTTGTGACTC
>JBBPCW010000133.1:309278-328183 GCA_037974425.1 Phenacogrammus interruptus
ACACACACACACACACACACACACACACACACACACACACACACACACACACACACACACACACACACACAGCTTTAGTTTGGGTGATATATCTTTGTGTTCTTTGTCCCATAGGAAAGAGTGGCCAAGCGAGGCAGAAAGCTTGTGGACTATGATTCTACTCGCCATCATCTGGTGTCGCTGGAGAACGCCAAAAAGAGAGACGACGTTAAAATAGGCAAGGTCTGATCAGACAGATGATAAATGTCTGTTAATGTTTGTCAATGTTCTGTTTTTGTTATTTCTGCTGTTATTTTCGGTCCTGTTCAGGTGGTAATAACTCCTTTCTCACATTTGTAAACTGATTTAGCGTTAAAACTGGGACATGACAGGTACTCAATTTCTCACAATTCATTACACATACATTTCCAGAGAGCGCCAGACTGACAGAGGTCACTTTACATGAGCTTAGAAAAAGTAACCCTCCCACAAAGTGAGCGGTGAAAATGGTTCCACTCTCGTGTCACACCATCTGCAGTACTTCCTGTCTGCTGTGTCTTCAGGATCAGGCATTTAAAACTGTCTTCACACACTTGCCTCAAATCATATCAAGTTGTTAACAAAATAATGGTCAAATTTACATAATGATCCACTTACCACAGATGTAGTCAATCAGACGAGAAAGGTTTAGTGTCCGGACTGTAGTTTATCACTGGAGTAATGAGGCCGATGCTGTTAAGACTAAAATAGTCCCTCGAATAGCCCGGACTGTAAAAACAGATAATACAACACTCTTTCAAAATCCAGATCTTTATTAAGGTTGTTCAGACTTGTGAATACCCGCCTTTGTGTAGTTTGAAATAAAAATGATGTTTTTTTTGTAGCTCACAGTAAAGCATAGGTTTATGGCCATGTCTGCTACACCTAAATGAAGATCTGGGTGTGGTTTGAACAGGCTGAGAGAAGCGTTTGGGTGACTGCAGGTCTACATTAAAGAACAACATAAAAACAATATGTTTTTGCTGAACTGTTTTGAACTGTTTTTAGATCTGCATTACGATCCCTTTGTAATATATATCACAGTCTTAGAACACACATAAGCAAGTCTGTCTAAGATGACCAGTCTGATGCAGTTAGAGGCAAATCTGTACAGAACAAGCATTTGTTACCTGTTAGCTATGTTTGGCTTGTAGTTCCAATGAAACATTTGGGGTCCACTGTGTGAAACTAGCCCAGAATAGCCTCTGTGTTTCAGCATTAAGCACAAACATGAATAAGCTGATCTCATTGCAGGCAAAGGAGGAGATGAATATGGCCCAGAAGATCTTTGAAGACATGAACCGGGAGCTGAAAGAGGAACTGCCTGTTCTCTATGATAGGTGAGAGTTTTCCAGTCAAGGAGTTTTAATGGAAAAATCATTTTTCTTGACATAAAACTGTGTCTGTTAAACTACTGAGACATAATTTTCCTTATTCATTCTTCCTCCACAGTCGCATCGGATGCTATGTAACAGCTTTCCAAGCTATATCCAGCTTAAGAGATATATTTTATAGGGAAATGACCCAGGTAAATCAAATTAAAACAGATTTTAAAATGTTGCTTTATCTACAGTATTCATGTTCATATGCATATGTAAAGTAGATCTAAAGTAGATATTCTGGTTTTTCTCTACAGAACAATCAGAATTTGCAGAGTATAATGAAGGAGCTCAAGGCCCAACATCCTGATAAGAGCTTTGTGATCAAGAACTTCAGTCGGTGTGTTTGGCATTTGTTTTTCTACATGTCTGTGCTTTGATACTGCATTTTCTCAAAGGGGAGTGGTCTAGTGGTTAGGATTTCGCGCTCTTACCGCCGTGGCCCGGGTTCGATTCCCGGTCAGGGAACGAGGCTTTGGGGCAGTTGGTAGCCTAGTGGTTAGTGCATTCACCCCGTGATCAGGAAGTCGTGGGTTCGATTCCCAAAACCGCTAGGCACTGCTGAGGTACCCTGAGCAAGGTACCGTCCCCACACACTTTCCCTCCCCACCACACACACACACACACACACACACACACACTGCTCCCCGGGCGCCGTGTTCCTGCTGCCCCCTGCTTCACTTGGCGAATGGGTTAAATGCAGAGGAAGTGTTTTTCGTGCTGTTCACACCGTGTGCTGTGGTGTGTTCACGTATGACCAGACTGTCACTTCACTTACACGTGCATGTTCTGTTACAATTTACAATAATATGATTTTCTTCCTTCTTTCTGGAAGCGGGTCACTGAAGAGGAGATCACTGAAAGATGCACTGTCTCCCAGATCACTGAGGGCCAGCTTCTCTGACTTCCACATGGCTTACAGCCCCAGGGGTACTCTTAGGTAAAGGCAGAATATCCTGCTCTTTATACAAACACTGTTCGTTTCCAGCCGGTGTCAGAGACTCACGGCTCATGCCATCTACTGGTGAAGGTCCATAGTGTAAGTGGATCAGTGATTGTGGGCAAGCGCTTAAGGGAAATAAGGGGATGTGAACTGCAAAATTGTACATGAGATAGTTCTGAACACTGAAACTGTTTTAAGCATTATATAAAAAAATATCATCAGTTTGTCTTAAAAGTTAATACTAGCAGTTCTTTGCTGCCAAAAGGTGTTCCGCTACAGTTTGTGGTTGTAACTGGTGTATGAATAATGAGTTTGTGCAAAATGACACACTCACTTGTTTGCATACTTTTGTTCTGTTGTTGTTTCAGGAGAGAGTACAATTCCAGTTTCAGGTCAGACAGGGGTTCATATGAGTCTCATAGCTCTGAGACCAGTCCCACCAAACCGAAGCCCACTGAGGACAGCAAGCCCGGGCTGAGAGACGCAGAGACAAGCTCCATGAACAAGGACAACCCTGATGCAGAGGCAGTGTCCTCCGCAGCACCAGAAACAGATGAAAATGGAGGTGCACATGGTGCCAGAAAGGAGAAAGTGAAGCCAGAGGACGAAGGGAAAGAAGTGAAGGAGCCGCTATCAGCCATAGACCCAGAAAAAGACCAGGAGAGTCTAGATCTGAAAGATTACTCATCTCTCGAGGCTGGTGATGAGAACATGCCCGAAGCAAATGTGTATCACTCTGAAAGGGCTGATCCCAATGTTTCTTCCACACTTAAAGTTCCAGAAGATCACACTGCCCAGCCTGTGGGGCTAAATGAGCCTGCCTGTAGTGGAAAGGAAAACGGAATGACCTCTGGCCATAGAGCAGATATAGAACCGTCTGAAGCCGTTTCCAAGGTAGGCGATGTGCTGGAAAGAACTCAAAATATCTGTCCTCATTTTCCTTTTTAATGTTATGTTCTTATAATTAAGGATACAAGGACTGATCATGCATTAGGTGAAGTGAAAGAGGAAACTGTTTGAAAGAAAGGCTATTTACTGAAAGGTTAGTGTGTAAAGTTGATAGGGATCATTTATCATTTTTAGCCATTTAGTGCAAAACAACAGATACTAATTGTATTTATTGAACATGTATTTTCTTTTTTTTACAGGGATGAACAACATAAGCGGATTTAAACAAAACTCGGACTCAGCTGACCATGCGGATAATATCTTCCTGCACTCCATAATTCTTCTTATTGGACATATGACAAAATATTAAACGTTTTTTGGTGGTTTTGACTCTTTGATAAATTTAACAATTAAGTTCTTGATTTACTCAATAACTTGTCACTGATTGAGATGATTTTGTTAATGTGATTTTTTAAATTTAATAATGTATATTATTCTGAGTTATTTTACACCCACTTTAATGTTGTGTGATTTCACACCTCACCTCTAGAGGCGCTGTACAGGCAAACTGTTTGTGTTGGGTGGTGGATTTTCATCTTCTAAATATATATTTAACTTCAAATTTTATTTGGGTTGTTGTGAACTGCTGAACGGTAATAAGCTTGATCACCCATTAAACTAACTTTAAGAATTTGCCGTTGTCGTAGTGCCTGTAGTCTGTCCTGATAAGTCAGTGGGGTCTCATTATGTTCTCAGTAGTTCTTCCTGGTTTGGGTTTACTGGCGGTTGGTCAGTCTGGTCTCTGTAGGAGCGACTGATAACCATTTAGTGGAGCAGAGAGAGACTGTGAGTGAATGTGTGAGAGAGAGCGAGTGTGTGTGATTGAGGGTATGAGTGAGAAGGTATGTGTGTGTGAGAGAGAGACAGTGACAGTGACAGTGGGTGGGTGAGAGAGAGAGAGAGAGAGAGAGAGAGAGAGAGAGAGAGAGAGTGTTTAAACTGTGCCTAAGTAGGTTCGGTCTCCCTGTTCTCTCAGAACTGGAGCGTGTAAAATGCTGTGAAACTGAGGTGAACTGAGGGAGTAACTCGAAGACCCGATTTCTCCTCAGTCTCAGAAGAGTTCAAGCGTAGTCCCAGTCTCAGAGAAGAGTTCGGACTAAACTCCGAGCAGGTGAGTGTGTGTGAGCGGTTCTGGTTCCAGGTGGTCTACCGGGCTGTTTGGACTGTAGGAGAGCCGGAGAACCGCGTTCTGCTCTGTAGAGGTTTCTTGTTTCAGCCGCTTAGACAAAAACGGCCGAAACTCCAGCGTCACTATCAGGAAGTGAGCCTTTATGGCACGCCTGGTTCACATTACCGCTTTAGTTTAGACCAGAAATGTCTCTTGCGTTTTCTAGTTTATTTTTGTGGCGCTGGACTCTTTCCGTTGAGGTTCAGTTTTAGTTTGAGTTTAGATGTTTACCAGGAAAACTTCTTACCTCGTCTTCAGCCGCCTTTTCAACCCTTTCCCCTAGAAACAAGCCACACATTCTGCCTTCAAACCTGACTTTTCACTGATTTTGTTGTTTTTATATGCAGATATTTGCAGTAACCATCTCCACTATGGGCACCATGTCTCCTGCTAACAGTAAGAGTTGTTGTTTCTTTTCTCTACAAAGACAAGAGCTTGGACAGCATAAGGTTTACGTTAGCTGTTAAAACCCATTTTGTTACCTCTACTACATGCCTTCTAACCGTTGCTGAGGCCTAAAGTCTCCAACTGGGGTCAAACCCTGACATTACAGGGACCTTTAGGGCGAGTTTATGCTCGGTGTATGTGGAGCACTA
This sequence comes from Phenacogrammus interruptus, assembly GCA_037974425.1. Taxonomy (NCBI): domain Eukaryota; kingdom Metazoa; phylum Chordata; class Actinopteri; order Characiformes; family Alestidae; genus Phenacogrammus; species Phenacogrammus interruptus. Next base: position 314,331 of record JBBPCW010000133.1, read on the forward strand.
AAGCCACGCACAGAATCTAATGTTTGAACATAATGCACTGTATTACGGTTTAAAGTATTCTGTCCCAATGCAGCTCAGATTTCCTTGTATTAAAATATTTGATTCCTCAGGTCATTTCTAGAAAGGGCAATGTTGATTTACAGGTTATGTGCCAGCAACATTTTTTTCCTTCCTTCCTTTTAAGTCACAGAAGTGGGGCCAACTTCAGTGGCTCCAGACCAGTCTGACCCCGCAGTGATAGGAGGTAAATATTTCTTTGTAATGTATTTTAGGTTGTGTGTGATTAGTTTAGAGGTAAGATTTTGCTACTGACGAGAAGATTCTTGTAAGGCTACTAAATACATATTTTTGGGATTAGTTTTGAACACATTGCATATTTGCTGGGCAAGTTCCCAGATTAGTTCCTCCCCTTGCGGTCTTGACCAGCAGGGTTGGTTATGGAAGTATCTTTATATACAGGAAAAGGGGAAATAGGAAAATAATTTGAAAATCACATGAAGTGTTTAGAAGGAAATAGGTGGGTGACCTCCTCTGCCATTTACTAGTTTCTGCTTTAAAGTAATGTACTGTTTGAATGAATGTCATGTTTTTGTCACTTTTCCAGCCATGTTAGTCATGATTATAACATTCCTGTGACTTTGGGGAGAGGGTGTGTGTTTCCTAATTCTTTTCGTAAATGCTGATGGCCTTTGTCTGTATCCTGGTGATAATAGTGGTGATTGTGCTGGTCCTGTGTACACTGGCTGTCCTGGTGTGCCTGCTGTACCGCTACCTGTGCCACAACAAGGGTGCCTATCGAACGACAGGGGAGCCTGCACCAGGGGTGGACCCGGATCAGGTCTACCAAGACACGGTCACTGAAAACAAGAAGGAGTATTTCATCTGAAGTGCACACTGCTGCAAATGATGTGCCGATGATGGACATTCTGTGTAGGTATGGACGTTTGAAGGTTCTGTGTGCCAAAACTTTCTGGTGCTGTTGGCGTTATAAACAGCCGTGGTGGAGATGGTGTGAAGATGTTGAGCTGAACCTCTGATGCAGTTTGTGTTTTACATAGTGCTGATCTATACTGTTGCATCACAAGAAAAGTGAGTGGTCAAAAATGTAACTGAACTTGCTGTTACCGTGCTCTGCCACAGAGGTGATTTTGCACTAGTTGCCATATTGTATGCTTACGAATTTGTCCAGGTAAAATATTAAGTGCATGTTCCGTACTCTTCATTCCAGTTGTGGGTTGCGATACATTTGCCGCTACTTTTAAAGACTTATTTCATAAACTAATCCTCATCCAGCAGCCCTGCATATATTGGGGTTTTGAGCTAATATTTGATCCAACAAATCAAGTGAGCTTTTTCTGTGAAGAGCCAGAGCAGGGGCAACACTCAAATGTGCAGAACAAGTGTCCTCTAGGTCCAGGACCAAAAGCCTTTGGGTTAAAGTAGAAACTGTGGCACACCCTCATTTTCAACAAAAAAGATTGCATAGCAGGCGTTAGACTGTCAACAGTGCTATCAGGTATGTTTGTCTAAAGCATGAGTGCTAGTGTTTATAAGCCTCATACTCTTGCAGCTCTTTTGTAGTCTTCCGAATTGTATGCTTTAACAGAGGATTGGTTACTGGATGGCAAGAGAAGGGAGAACTGTTTCTTTCTCCAGTGCTTTAGCCCTCCAAGGCCTGAATTTGACATTATAAAATTGCATAACATTTGTTTTATAACGAGAGCTGCACAATATTGACAGACTAGTATTGAGGTATACACCCAGAATAACACTATATGGTTAAAGATAGATGCCTGTTGTTTTTGAACAAAGTAATTAGCTTGTATTGTTGGATTCCATGACTATATTGATTTATCACAACACACAAAACAAACATATCACAAAAACATTAGGATTGATTAGAGGTAGTGGTGGGCAGTGTGCCAAAATATACTTTTTCCACAACATATGATGTCACAGTAGTACCCTGTTTATAAATACAAAACTGAATTGGAATATGAAACTATGAATACAAATTATTTTTCTGTTAGTTGTGCTGTACTGTATAAAACTGAACCGGACTAATTATTCCATTTGTTAGTGTGTGAGCACTGACGATAACACGGTATACTTACAAAAGCGTAAATAGACATTGGTCAGATATTTTCATATTGCCCAGCTCTAGTTAAAGGGCTCATGCCTACATTGTAGAATTCTGGGAATCCAATAAAGGCAGATAATAAAGATTAACATCGTGCAAACCTAACGTATGCGTTTACAAAACATTTGCCGTTTGGCCTGTGACCATAAGGGAGCCAGATCTATTACAGTAACTCACATAACCACATAATATTGGTGCCAAAAACATGTATAGCAACCCAGAACTGAACAGACTACAAAGTTCGACAGTTTAGTAGATACCAAAAGTAGGTGTTTATAAAAATCAGAATTTTTTTTTTTTATAGTCCACTGACACGGGTTACATTGTTTCCAGCTTTGCTGCTAGAAGCAGAACATAGGGCGTCATGTCTCTCTTGCATGCATTTTTTTAGTTGAAATCTTCCACCAAATTCAGGTTCTGTGACTTCGACAAAAACTATTTGAGCCACATTCTAGGGTCAAACATAAAAACAATGTTGTGAAACAGGTTGAATAAGCCTAGTCCCTCTGGTATTTTAAATGTTTGTTGTTTTTTTTTAAATATTTTAATGGACTCTTATGCTTCACTGAGTATTTATCATCCCTCTGTGATGAATGCTTGTCATTGCTGAAAACAATCCTAATGCTTGTTTCCTGAGACATTGTGTTGTAAGGACATTACACTGAAGGACATGAATAATCAAATATAATCAAATTGCACTGTTCCAAGTAGCCCTAAGCAAGCAAATATAAGTTTGTCATAATCACATTGTATCTTACATACATCGCACATACAAACTTGTGTATTTTTTTTTTGTTAATGATATTACTGGTGTTACAAACTTGAATTTTTTGATGGCAGTTTCGTCTCTGTATATTAAAAATGAAAATGTGGATTCCCACTGTTCTGAGCATACGCATATTTTGTTTATCATATACATATATATAAAAAAAAACATTCCAGGATTTCCAGTGCAGTTTCCAAAATAGTCTTTATTCTAGATTAAGTATAAAAAAGTTAAGTGCACCAACTTCCGGATCTTTTATTCTGTAGGAAACTCAGGGGGGCCCCTCTTGGGTTTAATATTGACTCAACATAATCCACCTAATTCCCTGAACTCCCAAATGTTACATTGCAAATGAAAAGTCTAATCTGATGAACTATGGAAGCCATAATCAGATTATGCTTTTTATCAGTTCAGGTCTAAAAGCTGTGCCTTCTGAGTAGTTTTCATGTTTGAGCCTCATTCAGGTGGTGTAAAGAAAGCCATGTTAGCAGTGGCAGCATTTGTGGGGGAGCAGGACTGAAACTCTTCGGTTAGTGTCGGATACCCAGCCTTCCAACGATTCAAGAGTAATTCCACTGATTTTTCTATATTTCTGTATAGTTTTCACAGTGGTTTCATTCTTGAGAAATAGTGGTGTTAAGAATCAGGTTTGAAGTGTTTAATGCCACTAAAAGCAACCACTATACCATTATCATTTACACGCATGATGGTTTAAACCCACACTTGTAGATTTGAAGGGAGATTTTAGTTTGCAAACAAAATGGTTATTTGTGCTGCAGACGTTAACCCAGGATTTCTGTCAGCATAGTTCTGAAGAAAACTGGGTAAGGAAGATTCTTCAACCAAGCACTTCACATTAAATCACTCTGAATTTTTTGTTCTGAAGAAAAAAATAAAGTAGTGGAATTTTACATTACGTTTTAGGAAAAACTCGTGACAGTTTAAACGTAGACACGGTGTTTACTGTACAAGCTGAATGAGGAAAAGTCACAATCCAGTATATTTACAGCTGAATCAGTGGCGTGGTAATTACCGAAAAGCACCTGAAAACTGCACACAAATCTAGTTTTCTGTTTCTGAAGTTTATCTACTGATGCAGAACATTTGTGTTCAAAGACAGCGGCTAAAATTCAGTAATGGTAAAAGGTAGAAGCTTTTGAGAAGAACAAAGCACTTCAAGAGAAGCCAGAAAAGAAGGACCATCCGTGTGTTGCTAATGCTTTTAGGTTTTTAGTCCTTTTTTTTTTTTTAGTTAATTTGTACTGCTTTCGATGCTAGAAGTATTAATATTCAAATGTATGCAAGAGCTATGAGAAGGTAAGTCTGTCTGGGTAACTGAACAATCTGCCTGGTTATCAAACACGAGGCAATCAGTCTTAGAGACAGATAGAGCAGGGGTGTGAAAGGGCCGTGGTGCAACACGTTCTGGTGGTTTCCCTGCTCAGAATAGTCTGGTTCTACTCGCCAGTCAACAGACAGGTTTAGTGAAAGTGTTTGAGGAGGAGAACCATCAAACTGTGCTGGACACCGGCCCTCCAGGACCGTATTAGAGCATTTTTTTCCGAAAGAATATGTAATGAAATGCCTTTGAAAAATCATCCACACAGTAACATGTAATGACCGACACTGTATTTGCATTTATAAAGCATTTGTACAAAAAAACAAGTTGCAAAAAGTCTAATAGTTGGTTGACAGTGCACATAAATTAATATTGGTAGTATTTCTAAAAATTTAACAATGATAAATCTTTATTAAAAACAACAGTTTGGAATAAAAGTGCAAAAGGCATGCAGAACCATCAAGATGCAATTATGCTAGATACATTTTTAAACACACCCCACTACAAAAGACAGTCAGAGCAGTGGTGTGCTTTAGCAGGCATTTCAGGCCTGCAAAACAATCACCGTCCCCTATTTTTGATATGTTTATCTTTTTATTAATTTATCATATGTGCAGAATTATTGAGAGAAGATGACTTTCAAGTCACAGCAAAAGCTTTTAGTGCATTCTAATCCAGATCTTTGGTACAACCAGCCCCTTGGTTATACATTTAAATGTTTACTAGGAAAAAAGAAAACCTCGATGTGCTGAAGTACTGAAAAGAAAACATGTCTTGATTAAGCCCTGATCTCTAAATAATTCTAACGTTGAGGACACTAAAGAAAACTGTGTGAGAAGCACACACTACTGTGAAAAGGAAACTGTCTGACATTTCACTAAACTAAAACTGAACACCGCTTTATGTACAGCTCTGGGTATCCGACATGATGGGGGACATGATTAAAAAGCCAACCAACTTTTTGAACCAAATATGACGGCTTTCTTTTTTACTGCATTCTTTTTATCTGTAAATGTTTGTTAAAATTAATGGTGCTTAATGCAATTTGGCACCTCATTATAATTACCTACTCTCACCTAAAAGGTACAGTACTCAGCTGTGATACGTTTGTAAACACATTATTCTACCATGTGGTGTACAATTCTTGAACCTCACAAGAGGTGACTGCATCTAATGTTGTGTAGCTTATAGAAATGATACATTACTGGAAGCCATTAGAATGAAGGTGTAGTGCATAGCTACTTTCAGGAAAGAACTGATGAAAGAGTAGTTTTTAATTTTTTGCAGAATGCCAAGCAAAACAAAATTACATTTTTGACAAAAGTTCTTTATATAGCAAATTAAACTAATTTAGACTAAAAATAAAATGAATTAAAAAAAGAAATACACAAAGAACAGTGAATGAGGCAGACAATGAATTGTGTGAAACATGCTTTTGATACTATAAACACCAGCTGCTTTGTATGCATTACAGTTTTGTCTGCAACATGTTTTTGAACTGAAGAGTATCAGCAGTGGAGTACTGTACCATCATTAGGGACTCTAAAACATTACATTCTGTTAAGTTGTGTCAATATCATGGCATAGCCAAGCTGCCCCAGGGGGGAGGGAACCAGAGAAGATGGAGGCTGAGGCCCAAGAAGATCCTTCTGACTGTTACCAGATAGTGTACCCCCCTCCGGAGCCACCCAGGAAGAAGTTGTTTTTGCGTTGTGTCATCATCACATTCGCGCCCTGCATGGCTGCCAACTGCGCCGCATTCGGGGCATGTCCAGGAGGAGGCGGCTGCCATTTAAAAAGGATAAGTTAATTTGCATTGTGTCTGATTTTGAAATACAGCCTTAACAACTATTAAAGCAGAAAATAGAACTGACAACTGACTCTTTTTGTGGCACTATTCACAGTTAATGTGGTCCTAAGAAAAATGATTATTTGCTATCCATTGGTGTTAATTACATAATAAAGGGGAATTCAAAGGATTTTTCTGTAATTTAGTCATGCTGTAAAAGTGCATTACAGAGAAACTTGCAGACTGATTTGTTTACTGTGGTGGTAATAGAAACCAGATGTTTTGAGATCTACACAAATGCAGCAATTTCATTAGGCATCTAAAATAATCAGTGAATTTACGTGTGTTTTCTGAGTAAAAACAATGTAAAACTTTGTAAAACAATGTATTTGAAGCAATTTCATGCTATAGTTTCCTGTATAGTAGCTTTCATTTACTCTTATGCAGGGTGACGTATTCTAGTGCTCAAGTAGTTCACATCTGTTCTTCAAATCTGAAAAGCTATACTTAAATCAACATCCGCTATTCAACCAAGTTACACACCTTAACACATCTCGGCAAAGAAAGGTCAGGTGAAAGCATAAGTAAAGAAAGGCTTTTCAGAGGCTAAAATACTTTGGATGTTTAATTTCTATGACTGCCATTGGGAACAATTCTTGGCAAACTTTCTTTGCTTTATTTTTGGAATTTCTCTTTAATAGCTCTGGAATGAGCGATATGTTCAGTTTTCATACTCACAGGGATGGAAGCACTGTTGCCAGGGGCAAATCGAGCTCCAGCATCAAATCCACCCTCCACTAAAACTGTGGAGCCTGGAGGATACACGTGTCCCATCGGGTAGTAAGCCATTGGGACATTAGGAGCCATCGCCCCGACCGGCACAGTCTGTGGCATGGGCACATACATCTGAGTGGCAGGGTATGCAGAGGTCATTGGAGGTAGCTGACCTGGAGCCTGGGGTGGGTGCATATACCTTGGCTGGTAGATCTGTGGAAGAGAAAAAATTGTATGAGACACCAGCTGAACTTATACAAAACATAACATTTAAGATATTCACTCAAATGACTACAGCACACCATATGGTCCCATTCAGTTTTTAATTTTTCCCCTTACCTCTGAATAGGCTGGAGGGGCATCTGAGTAGGGGGGTGCCTGGGGAGGTTGCACTTGCATAGCTGGAGGGTATATTGGTGCTGTGCTCTGTTGAGGATACACCGCTTGCTGTGGATATGACCCTGTAGGGATAAAGTGCTTTTTTTTTTAGTGTTGCATGCCCTTTAGTCCTCATCCTGAGCAGACTAGAATGGAAAACAAGACTTAACAGCAGTGACACACCAACTCAAAGTCCATTCCGTTTATAGACCGAGACAAATGACAAGACTCTTGAAATCAGATCAGTTGTTACATTACGTTTGTTTAAAATCAATGTGCCAGTATTCTATAAAACAGTCAAAGGACGAGACAGAAGCCCCCCTGACCCACACCCCAGATACAGGCTCATTACAGTTTACTAGGGTGTACCACCTGGCAAAGAATTGATCCTTAGTCCAAGCACAGACCGGGCCTGATATCCTAATAGTAAAATTCATAAGAGTACATTTTAAAGCTTTTTTGGTTATATTTGTATGGGTTATTTATAGATGGTTTGGAGTTTTCTTTACTGTTGGTTATTTTTGAGGGGTTTTTAGCTGTTTTGGCTATTTTTAGCTGTGATTTTTTAGCTGTCATTTCTAGCCATTTTTTGCTGTTTGTCATTTTACTAGCTGTTGTGATTTTTTTAATCTGTTTTTAGCTGTTCTTTTTTGGTAATTGTTTTTGGTCATTAATTGCATGTTTAGTGGGGGTTTGCTGTTTTTATGAATTTGTTTTTCTTTTCTTACCCGTTCTGGTTATTTTTTAGCTGTTTTTACCTGTTTCCTGTGGTTTTTTGATTGTTTTTAGCTGTGTTCACGCTAGCTAATGAGGTCACCTTTCGATTCACGTCATCGTTAGCAAACAAGCTTCCAGACCAGCACAGAAACAAATAGCAAATACAGCCAGTAATGGTTAAAACGGGGGCTTTAAACGCTTTCGATGAAAAATAACTCGAGGAAAATGTTTCAGATGTTAAGAAATGGTTCAAATGTTTAAAAAAAACGCTTGGTAAAATCTCGTTAGCTATAGCCCTAGCCGCAGCGGCTCGTTGTTGCTAGGCTGCCCCGAGACAAGGACCCGCAGAGGCCGGACACACACCTTTACTGTTCATCTTGCTTTCTCTGAGACAAATCGGTCCAAAACAGCAACGTTTGAAACAAACCGACTGGATTCTGTCGCAGCTAATTCCAAGATTTTCGTCAAGTTCCTGCTCGCTTCCTTGTTTTGGTCTGACTGTCCTCTTAGGGCAAACCTTCTACGTCATTTCTCCAACCAGTTCTCCCAGTTAAAGAAGACATGTCCACTTTTACAGAAACAAGACTGAATGCGATCATCAGTGCATACATGAATCACTTGCACGATTTTAATCGGTGATCTTACCAAATAATTATGAATGCTAAACTGAGAGCTCCTCAGACAAAACTTTTGGGACAAAAGTATCGAGTGGACAAAAGTATGGGGACAGCTGAGCGTTCCATCTACATGAACTGTAATGACACTTGATTAAAATCCAAAGACTTTAATATGGAGTTGGTCCCCCTTTGAAGCGATAAACGTGCTATAATAATTCTCGGAATGCTTTGCACAAAATTTTGGAGTTTCTGTGAGAAACAGAGCAGAGCCCAGAGCATTTATAAGGTCCGGCCCTGATTTTGGCCTGACTCCATTCCAGTTCTTCCCAAAGGGGCTGGATTGAGGTCAGGGCTCTGTTTGGGCCAGGCAAGTTCTTCCACACCGAACACGTCCAGCCATGTCTTTATGGAGCTTGAGGTTTTCACTGGAACACAGTCATTTTATAATGCAGAATTTGAATTCAGTAAAATTGTTCTTTAGCTTTTCTCCCACTGGACAGTCTTGACCTTGTGAAATACACACAGAGTGGTCAATTAATATTGGTGTTCAGCAACCCAGCTGAATCAAACCTGGGATACAACTAAATTAAGTAAAATAGTATACGTACTGTACTGTAATGTACTGTAATCAACATCGATCAAATTAGGTAAACAATTCCTGACTGCAAGATAAGTTCTGCTCCCATTGTCTAATCCAAACACACATATATATACATATGTATTTGCAAACACATAAATAGTTTTATTCTATTGTTTTGACAGCATTTTATTCTATTGTTTTTTTGTGGCATTAATAGAGGTTTATCTAATCTTATCTAGCTGGTAAACTGGGATTTGTCTAGAAAGATTAAACAGAGTCTGTTTAACTTCTGTTCTAGTGAAGTGTACATGACTAAAAATAGAATAATATTAATAATTCTATAATCACTATCATTGAAAATAAATCCAAGTAAGTGCATTTTCCTTTAATGTCAGGTCACTCTGAATGTCTGTCTGAAGTCTATTTTACTGAACGCTGTGTACAGGATTATTATTGCAGAATGTGTTTTAAATGTGATAATCAATGCTTTCTTTTAAATGATCTTTAAAACAGTTGGCACACATCAAACAAACTTAACGAGACTAATCTGACCACTGTGCACCTCTGGTTCTCAAACATAGATACATTTGAATGATTAACACATGGCATGCTGAAGTGCAGAGAGAATGTTATGTAGTTGCTGTATAGCATGCGGTACACGACGTGGAGCCTTAGATTTAGATTTCATGTGTGTATTCATGCGTATGTCTATCATCATTTGAGCTTTAATTTAAGCAGTGGCTTGTTGTTGGAGTGAGGCTAATTACAAATTCGGCTGTATTCAGCAATCCCAGTTTGCCTTTGAGCTCCATGGCAATATGCTGCTAATACATGCAAATGGTGGTTCTTGCCAGCTGGCTTTGCCACAAAGGTAAAGAATAGTGCGGGTGAAAAACGCTGCAACTCTCATTACAATGAAAAACACACTTTGGTTTTACCACTTGAATTTAGGATAGTCACTGTTTCTGTCAGGAACCAATACATTAATTATGGTGACGCATATAAGAATCAGAACCAGAATCAGAATCCGTGTTACTTACCAAGGGTTCTGTGTTCGCATGTATATAATGATCGATTTGGGGCGGTAACCTGTTCCCAGTGTAAAGACCGTGGTAGAAAGTGAAAACCAGCAACTGGTGCTTGTCAGAATTGTATGGTGGAACAAATATAACATGTAGCATAATCTAAACTCCAGATCCTGATTCTCAGGTGTCTGATATCTAAAACTGTTCACGTGGCCTTGTATATTGATGACACCCCTAAACTATTACACCCCCAAACCTGGTCCTTATTTAGTCACCAGGAAACTCATGTATAGAAAGTAATGTTTGAGAAGTGAACTGCGTGACTTTTCCACCCTTCCAGGACTGGGAGGAGGACCAGCTCTCCAACTACTCTCCACAGAAGAGCGTATAAAGGACATCATGACGCCCTGCTCCTGCCTGAACACTCGTTGACAGTGATGGTACTGAACAATTTCAGAGCCGGCTACAAACCTATAGCTGTGAATGCAAGAACACAGCAGTGTTTTAAATATGATCCATAACTTTTTAAAAGTGGGGCAAAGCCGGAGATGGGCTTCTTATACTCAGTTACATGAACATCAGAGCTGGTTTTGGTGGGTATGTTAACTTCCCTGTTCATTATCTGAAGAGGTTCGGAGTGTTTTACTGGTTTGTCTTCCCCATTTTTTGTGAGTGAAAGAGAGAAAGTCTGACAGAGTGTGTGTGTGTGTGGAGGGGCTCTGTCTCTTTAAGGCAGCCATGGCCTTTCCCTCTGCTTCAGCCAGCGACATTTTTCAATGCGAGACTCGGCCTGCATAAATTATGTTCATGACGTAGTGCAAAAGAGCGAAAATCTGTTAATTTTGGGGACTTTTCTGCAGATAACGCTTTCCTCCTGTCCCTCAGGTGCCGTAGGTGCCCCTGCGCGATGGTGCAGGAGGACAGGTTTTATTAAATATTCAGAGAGGAGGTCCTTCTTATCAATGCAAATCTGGCTTTGTGTGCAGCCAGCGCCAGTCTGGTAGCTGTGAGATGAATTTTTAATTATGTATGTCTAAAACAAACTGTGGCAAAGCTCACCGAAGGAGGAGAAACAAAGAAATTAACCGAAATTGGAAGGTAAGTTGTGAGCGTGGTCGTTTGAGGATGCTTTTTTCGTTTTTGCGTGACCAAACGCGATAGGAAATGAGTTTTTTGGTTAATATGCAATGGTCTTAATTAGCATAATTTATATATTTATGATAAAGAGAAAGGAAATACATAAAACGCAGTCCCCGTGCATGGCGTGTGAGGAGTGTGATTGGGAGGTGTGGGTTAAAAAGGCGTTTGATGATCGAAGCAATTGCGATAGTTTTTATTTTATTTATTTTTTGGAGAAGGGACTGTAGGGGGGTGGAGGTGGGCTGCAACACCTGTCCAAGTTTTGACGGATGGAGAATCAGAATGGTCGAGGTTTTGAACCTCGTGTCCTGCGTGACATTCTCCCGCGCCTGCAGGTGTGACGGGGTCTCCCGTTAAACACAGGGTGGTCTGACATTAAAAACAAAACAGACCGACGGCCCTCGCAGGCCTGCATATGAAAATGTTCCGCAGTGTCTGCATAATGCCCTATTGTTTTAAAGCGAATAACACGAGACGGTGCGAGCCTGAAAGATCCCGTCCCTGCAGCACAGGGCAGCACAACCTGCATGCATACAGTGTGGCGATCTATCTGGAGAACAACAGCTATTAGTGCATTTAAGGCTTAAATGTGCTGCCTGTGTGCTCGTGAATCAGGCTGTGCATGGTGAGCACTGGTCCCTGATGTGGTTACATAATTCAGAGCCTGGATTATAATCTGGACTACCAGCAGTTCATTTGAGAGGATGTAGAGTTTTCTGAATGAGTTTGTTTCATGTAAAAGTGTTAAGTGTTAAGACCCCCTCCTGCCTAGAAGTGCCAAAGCAGTCTTTTGTGTCAGTTTTGGTAAAACCCTAGTTGTCACAGCTCGATTTGCATTTGAAAGTGTGTTGTTTTATTATTATTATTTTTTTTTACCTCAAACTGATGCAGCATGTCAGCAATCCTTTAATTTCTTGCAGGGGGTCTGGCAAGAAAACTGCTTTCTACTGTCATCATGGCACACCTGTGACCTCTGTAGGAATCAAACTGAATGATGGAGTCGGAGGACCTCCCTTCAACCGACGCTCCTCTCACTGTCAATGAACAGGTGCTGAACACACACACTATTCTAGTGTAACTCTGTGTGTTCACTTATGCAGCCATTCACCGTGCCACAACATCCACAGAACCCAACCCCAGTAGAGATCTTTTCGAACCCCCGGAGGTTTGCACCTTGCTTTCCTGTGTCTGTGCATGTTCACTTTGGCAGAGACCCACGCATTTCCATACAGCAAGCTCAAGCAATCGTCTGTCATGATGTTTGCAGAAAGCATTGCTTAAGCTGTATTTGACCGGAAACGCTTATTTTTGGTTCCTTGTACTCATGTTTTTTCCTTTTGTGTCCTCGTTTTGTAGGTTCATTGTGCCCTAATATGTGCTTGGCCTTTCTGTTCTCCTTAGTCATTCACTGTCTTACTGCAGAAGTGCTTTTTCAGCTGTTCCTGCAGTTAGACATCTCAAGACATTCAGGTATGCCTTCACTCAACTTCTGCAAAGCCATGTGCCTGAGACAGGCCTTGCTGTGTGCCTGTGTGTTTCTCATGTGCTGCTTTTTCATTTTCTCCTTCACTCTTCTCATACACTGTGTGATGGTAGAAGTGTTCCGGTGTAGTTAGTGTCTGCATTAGTAGTACCTCTGGATATTTACACCTTTCCACACCAGTCAACATATGAACACATACTTCACAACTCATTCGCTGCTTGCTTGTCTCCAGGTTATTGTCATGTCTGGTCACGAAACCATTCGAGTGCTGGAGGTGGAGGTGGATGCTGCTCTGCACTCCTCAGGGGTTGATGTGAAGGTGGAGGCAGGAGGTGGGGAAAGGGGGAATCTAACTTTAGAGCCAGCTGAAAGGGCCACTCAAGACAGTCCTACAGCATCCACTGGTGAGAGGATTATAGTTGGATCCAAACAGACTTCTGTTCTGTTCTGATCTTCTATTCTGATCACTCCAGTCTTCCTCATGTCTGTACCCCCAGTTCCAGCAGAGACCACCCCTGCAATACAAAGTGCTGCAACCCCAATCAGTGTCTCTGTCCCCCAGCCACAGACCACCATGCCCATCGGTGTTCAGGCCTGTCCACAGGTGAGTTATAATGAACTATGCACTGTTCCTTACTTCATACAGAACGTCCCTTAAAACGTGTTTCTCCATCCCAGTCTTACAACCCCATGTTCTGCACATGTGATGGGATCCTCAGGACTGGGATTGGGAACCCTCCCCATAAAGATTTTAAAATGTTAGAAGCCTTGAAGTTAATTTCCTGTTAAATCCTGAAAAGTTAATTGAAGATTAATTGGAAAAGTGAACTATCTTAGATAATCCAGTGTTATCATTGAAAAGTATTTCAATATTCTCTTATTTTTCTGTTGCTGAGAATGAACTGCTAGGGTAGAGCTCCCTAAAATGCATAACACTGCCACCTGCACGGCTTAGTGAAGTTGAATAGACTCCTCTGGAATACACTGAATGACATTATGATTTGAGTGCCTGAATCTCTTAATAATGTAAGTTACATTGTTCTTCAAGTGTAATAATTAGTCACTGCTAGCTGGAAAGTGCTTTTTTACAATAAGATAAGATTGA
>JBBPCW010000133.1:348825-360742 GCA_037974425.1 Phenacogrammus interruptus
TAAACACACACTCTTGCTTATATTCTCATGTGTGTGTAAGTGTTACGCCAGTAGGTGGCACTATTGCACCACACTACAACCCAGGTTTATGATTTACTTGTGCTTTTTGGTCCATCTGTGATTCCGTATTACTTCAATCACGTCTTCTCCGTCGTACCATGTATTCTCAGAAAGACATCATGTACCGAACCGTGACTCGTGTACCGTTACAGCCCTAGTGTTTATGGACCTCTGAAATGTTGCTTGGTACATTGAGCAGAAATGTACTGGATTTTAATAAAAGTCCTTTAAGCAGTTCTGTTTAAAAATGAATGCATTACGGATACACCTTCATACGTCTCTGTCTGGTTGCTTTCTAGATATCCCTATGTCTGTTGGTATCGTGGACCCCAGGGCAAACCCTACACAGCTGAACACAGTGGAGTTCCTATGGGACCCGTCAAAGCGGACTTCAGTCTTTATTCAGGTTGTCTTATTTCTTTATTTGCTCTGTTGAGATGAGCTCTTCCTTTTGAATGGTTTATCTCAGACTGTGTGAATGTTAGATGTGCATTGATCAGAGTTGTGTTTCTTTGGTTTTAGGTTCATTGCATCAGCACAGAGTTCACAATGCGCAAGCATGGTGGCGAGAAGGGAGTACCATTTCGGGTCCAAATCGACACGTTTAAGGAGAACGAAGCAGGAGAGTACACTGAACACCTACACTCAGCCAGCTGCCAAATCAAAGTCTTCAAGGTGGGAGCAAAACATGTACAACTCATATTGATTTTCATCTAGAGTTGCAGAGGTAAATAGTGCTGAAGAGATCAATTGTATACTTTTGATCAATTGTTATTCATAAACATTTCGTATATTAACTAAATTGTGAGGCCCAAGACACACCAATACTGTAGGGGTTTTATTTTATAGAATTCATTTTGAATTGCTTTAGTTCAACAGTATTTATTTGTTTAAAAATGCAATAGCATTGTAGTAACTGTTACAAAGCGGTCATGACCCTGTCACATGTGGTTTGTGTTCTACTCCATAACCCACAATAAACTGGGACATATTCTGTGATTTTTTAAAAAGTTTTTATTACCACTGAGTAATCTTAGTAATGACCCGTTTCTCCAGCATTCAACAGTCATGTAACGTTGCTCAGGTGGTTTGTAACACAATTCAAAATCCAGTCCTACCATTGTGAGGTACTGCATGTAAAAATAGGACTGCTACTCCTTATTGACTCCTATTATTTGTATGTTGTTAATTTGTAGCCTAAAGGTGCTGACAGGAAGCAGAAGACAGACAGAGAAAAAATGGAGAAGAGAGCGCCTCAAGAAAAAGAAAAATACCAGCCATCGTATGAAACTACCATCCTTACTGAGGTTTGTACAGGAAAACATGTGCCCTGCGGTAATGAATGAAGCTTAATTTTGTGATCTCTCGGGAGTCTTGCGTTTGTTCACTGTTGATCCTTTCTAAACTGGATCTTGCTCTGCACTCGTTTACAGTAAAGCTTGCCTTTTGTATTTAAATGGTTTTCCTTCAGTGCTCACCCTGGCCTGAGGCAACGTACCTTAACAACTCCCCATCGCCAGGCTTTGCCACCACCCACAACAGCTTTCCTGTCACTGATGGGTTAGAAACTCTTTTTCTGTTCTATAGAACAAAGATAATGTGGTTTTTCTTTGTAGATTTTATTACTTTATAATAACCTTCAAATGTCCGAATCTGGTTCGCAGGAATGGATCGCCAAGTCACCAGCCAGAGCCTGTGGCACCAGTTGCAGATGTGAGTCTTCCCTTCTCTTCTACTGATAGAGGAGGAAAAATGACTTATTCTAAGTATTATTTACGGTTATAACATTTGGGTAAAGGAATAAATGCTCTTGTAACCAGTTAATTTTTTTATGGTGCTGTCCCTGTTGTCAGTCTTGCTAAAGTGATTGCTGCATTTCAGCCATCTGTTTGAAAATGAAGTGGCTTTTTTTTTACATATCTGTGTGCTGGTGAAATACATATTCTGCAATTTCTACTTTAAATTATTGCACTAATAATTTAAATTTTGCACTAATAATTTAAATTTTGCACTAATAATTTAAATTTTGCACTAATAATTTAAATTTTGATCACCACATGCTTGTGCTCCACCTTCAGTCACCTTTCAGTTCGAAGTCCCATCCTTTCTGTCATTCCCAGCTGTTTGTGTTGTGGTGTGGTGTTTTGTGTGTCCGCACAACCACCCTGTCCTTTAAAATGTAGTATTTGGTGAAATCAAGATAACCATGGAGTGGAAAACACGATTTCAAATGTAGACCTCCAGACTAGACTAATGTCTTGGCACAAGTCTTGCTGTAGGAGTTTTGTTTATGTGAACCGTATCTTATGATTTTGTGTACTTGCTTAAAATAGCACTAGTCATGTATTATTTGTTATTATTTCCCAGTTCTGTGGATGGTTAAGGTTAATACCGCTGGCATTAGTATATCCATTCATTATTCTTTTGGCAAAGCATTTAATGTTAAATAATCCTGAACCTTATCACATGAATTGGGCAGCATCTGCCATCATTCCACAGTAAAAGGAATGAAATACCAATTTATTACTGTTTTGAAAGTTACTTTTGAAGAGAACCCAAAGATTTCCGTAGAGGGTTGTAGCTGAAGTGGTGTTTGACCAGATTTAACAAACCAATAAAGGTTAGGAAAGAAAGCCCAGATTTGTCAGTATGTTTTCGAACAGGTGCTGGTCCACACCAAGTCTTTGAGCTGTTTATCTGTCTGAAAGTAGAGGGGACTATTCAATGGAAAGGAAAAGTCTTAATGACTTTATAACCCTCATGCTAAGGCCAACCTGTGTCCTTTCTCTCTACCCTGAACAAACAGAATCTGTTGCCCACGGCAACGCCACAGGAAGCGCAGCAGTGGCTCCATAGAAACCGTTTTTCACCATTCTGCCGTCTCTTCACAAACTTCTCGGGTAATGGGACGTTCCGGGTGCATCACATACCATACAGCTCTCATATCTGTGCTTGTGTCACTCAGCAACCACTCAGCACCTAAATCCTGTCAGGTCACGCTTAGACAGTTGGTACATACCTGTAGATTTATGACCTTTTATCTTTTTATCCACTGAATTGCAGGCCATTGATTCTGTTTAGGTCGGGAAATGTAGTGTTGCTATATATATTAGTTTTTGGAGGACAGGGACCTTTTTTATGGCTTTACTGCTGACATGTATACTTGTTCATATTTTTGTTGTAATGACCATCAGGGTCAGATCTGCTGAAGCTGACCAGGGAGGACGTCATTCAGATCTGTGGCCCGGCCGATGGCATACGACTATTCAATGCACTGAAAGGAAGGTGGGGAACATTTTTCTCATAACAAGTAATGTAATGGCTGGGATGATAAATCATTTAGAAAAATCTGCATCAGCTGGCGGTCCGGCATCATACTTCATTCAAAAGGTGCTGCTTTCAAAACCTTATTTCTAAACTGGAGAGGATCGTGAGCTCTTTTTTGAAACTTTAAAGGTGTATCACTTTGAAAAAGTGATGTATTCTGTTTCCCATAATAAGGGCCCTTCAATTGAACAAGACACACATGTTAAGGTTTCAGTGTGCTAAAGCTAAACAATTGTGTGAAAATTCTTCACAGCTGATCGTTAAACTACAGTTAACCACATAAAATACTGCTCTGTGTGTAAATAGACAGACATATAAACTGGAATGACTGATTTGAGTAATTATTGATATTTATAAGTAGCCACAATCTTACATAACAGCATCGCAGAGGTTCTGCAGACTCCATGCCTCAACATTCAGAGATGTTTTGGTGGCATGAGAGGAAAGGGGCAGGAGGTTGTAGTTCCCACAGCTTATTGAGTGCCACTGTGACCATTTTCTCCACCATAGTATGTTAGAAACAGATGCTTATCAGATATAGGTACTGGGCTTTTTGCCCAGTTAAAATTGTGTGATCAAAATGTACACCTTGGATGCAGATGTAGTTCACATACAGTGATATATGGATGATACACAGTCATATGTGGTATAATCCTCTGAGGACAGGTCTGAGTGGGTGGATGTGTGTGCCAACACTGAGTTGGTGTAGTCCACCCTCCCTCATAGGAATATTTATGTCTCTGCACACTCAGGGTGATTCGCCCGCGCCTCACTGTGTACGTGTGCCAGGAGTCCCAGCAACCCAGAGAACAGCAACAAAAGCATGAGAATGGAGATGGCACCAGCAACACCTTTTTTGGTGAGTGTTTGGGGAAAATGTTGAGTTATTTTGCATTGCCACCATTTTTAGCAACAGTATAACCTTAAAACCGTGTATTAAATGCACTGACCAGCAGCTGTTTCCTGCCCTGCAGTGTACCATGCTATTTACCTGGAGGAACTAACAGCCATAGAACTGACGGAGAAGATAGCCCAGCTTTTCAACATCTCCCCACGCCAGATCAGTCAGATTTTCAAACAGGGTCCTACAGGCATCCATGTGCTCGTCAGTGATGAGGTAATGCTTTGCAGAGTCTTTCCACTGTCTTCCAAATTCTCACCCACCTTCCTTCACATACTGCCCAGCGCACTGCAGTGGGTTAAGAGCTCACAGTGGTTGTGCAGTGATTCTCCTTTTTTGTTTGTTGACTTTCGGATTCCATTGTGTTGTACTGAACACATAATATGAAGAAGCATATCCTGGCTTTTCTCCAAAATGACTCTTATATTCTTTCCCACAGATGATTCAGAACTTTCAGGATGAGGTGTGTTTTGTCCTAGACACGATGAAAGGTAGTGAGAGCACATAATTACATTTGTGTCTCTTTTAAAGGAATATTTAAGGATTTTTTCCCCTTTGTCCTTAAAACATTGCATAGCATCACCTACCTCAGACAGAAAAGTACACAGAGCAGTAGGCAGTTAACCTGATACACTAATTATAGGGTCCAGTGCTGCAGCACCTGTTTTTTCATTTTCTATTTGTCTTTTTAATACAAAAATATACACATGCATTCTACACAAAAAATAAGCTTCTGTTTTGGAACAAACCAATTTGTATAAACATCTTGAGACCGGGTGGCTTAGGTATTTTAAGACATTGATAATATTTGTATTTGTGATGGTTCAGTAGCCCCAAAACGTACATATTTGTAAAATATGTGACAATGCAAGGTATCTGAAACTGTTAGGAAGCAAAATATCAAAAAGTGGCATTTTTTTAACCGCTCCATCCCAAACTATTTTTCTCTTTGGCAGAGTATTCTTTCAGCATTCAGAACGCCCTTAGATACTGTATTCTGAATGTCCTGTCAGTGAACACAAGCTCACCAATACCACGCTTTACCCCACACTTAATGCTCTGAAGGGGGTTTATCCATCCAAGTATCATTTTGCTAAACATATTAAGAAGTAACATCAATGTTTGAAGTGTCTAGATATTTCTGGTACCTCTGTATTTGTTCAACAGTCTGCTGATAATAACATTACCAGTCCCAGCATGCTTATTCGCTCACTGATACTGGTAACACATGGTATTGAAAGGTATTGGCATTCATAATTTTTGGTATCTTCTGGTATTAGAGTAATTAGGTATGAATTTCGATTCCCAGTCTTTATTTGAACGGTTTCTGTTTTCATCATAACTTGCTCATAACTGTCCTGTCTGTTCCTGTATTTACAGCTGAGACAAACGATGGGTATCACATCATCCTAAAGTGAGAAACCAAGCTGGGGTAGAGAGTTGGCCCCAGTGTTCCTTCAGAAAGCCCTCCCCCGTCAGTACGCCCACCCACAGCTCCCTGCCCTCCACTCTTCCTGGACTGCGCTTACAATTGTTTTGCTTGGAACGAGCATGGAGGCCACCGTGGGAAAGGGGGGGGGGGCGCCTGGCCCATTCTGAAACCTTCCTGTCTTACTCTTCACAGACTATCTGTACTGCCAGTACTGTGTCCACCCCTTTCCCCAACAGCCAGTTTTCATGTTTTGCTTCTAAATGTACCTTTCCTTTTTAAAGTGTCTTTTCTTTGATGTCCATGCATTAGCTGAAGCCACTGGTTTGCCAGAAAACGGCAGAGTAGATTGTTGTGGAGTTAGTTGGTTAATACTGATTGACCTAGTCTCCATATGTCTTACCACACCCTCCCTTCCCAAGACCCTTCAGCAGTACTGCAATCTGAGTATTAAACAGAGCTTCTCCGCACGCTGTGAACGCCTCGGTAGACAAAAGGAAGTGCAGAGGAAGATAAAAATCTTCATGTAGCTAAAGCAAGTGTAGCCTCAGGGTTCATCATGGAAAGACCTTTATAGGCTGATCAGATGAAAACGTTCTTGCCAACTTCTTCAGATTAAAGTGATGACTGATTTATGCCGCTTTCAGCAATTCAGAGATAAATACCTAGTACGGTCAGGGCTGGTGCAAATGACTTTTTCTTTCATTCATTCATTCATTCATTCATTCATTTATGGTAGTGTTGGAGCTTCTTTGGGCTATTGGCTCATTCTGAATTGGTTCAGTGTAATATGTTACGAGTCCTGAGTCTCATGGCGCATGCTGAACTTGCTGTCATTTTATTAATCTGATTTTATTATTTTAATATCCACATGCCTTGCCAAATTGAAAGTGAAATGTGCAGTTTTGCTGCTGTAACTGAGTTACTGTTATGAAGCTCATGTATTACCTGTTTTTGAAAGGTCAAACCGGTCTCTTTTGCTGAATAAGTGGCTGCGTCTCCAGTGGATCCAGTGAATTCAGAACAAGTGCACACTACGTTTATTATGGAATGTTTATCATAGTGTTCAGACCGTGGGCTCAGACGGCACCAGCAGGCATTCATCAGCTTTCGTTCGTGCTTTCTTTCCCTGTTAAGTTCATTGTCAGAAGCTCTCGTTAGAATAATGTTTATCATTGCAAACTTCACTTTTGTCTTTTTAGGGGGAGATTTTTTTTTTAGAAAAGGAAAATAATTTTATATACGTCTATAATCCAACATATTTATGTTGGTTATTTGTGTTGATGGCTATGACCACTGCAGTGCGGATCCATTTGGGGTGAGAAGGGTGTTCTTGCCGCTCGTCAGGGTAAAGATGGTGAAATTGAGAGCTTGTTTACTTCGCTACATGTAAACAGGGATAAATGGGAAAAGTCACTGAGGCATTATCCCTCTTTCCCTCTTTTCCCAATCTATTAAAAAACTTACCCATGAAACACTTTTGCTTGTGTTTTTCAATCCCACTTCAGTTTAGCAGATCACATTTAAACCTAATGTCAGGTAGTTGGTCAGTCGTGAGTGAGGTTAGTTATTGTGTAATCTGCAGATAAATTTATTTACATTAAAATTTACATTAAAACTTAACAGTAACAGACATGCTCCTTTTCAAAGATTTGAAAATGTTTTCTGTGGAAAATGTATACAAGTGTGTAGAATGGAATAGAATACCTTTTACTGTTACAATACGCAAATACAGTGCAGACATGTATGTAGAAAAAAAAATGAATAGAATAAATGGTGCAAAAGTTGGAGAGTGAGGCACTGTTTAGGGAGTGTTTCCTCGCCGCTGTCGCCGTCACTCTCGGCTCATCAGTGGCATTTCATTCACACACACTCATACACACATTTATTTCATTTTGTAAAGCTGCTTTGTGACAATGACCATTGTTAAAAGCACTATATAAATTGAATTGAATATGTAAAAGAATAACTGAATATGGTGTATATCTTTTGCAGTGATAAGTATTGCAAAGTAATGATCATATACAGTGAGTAGTGGGTGCTGGACACAGAGTGACGTTATCGCACAGTACTTTCAATACCATTTAGATACTGAATATTAGATACTGCATATTGAATACTGCACAGACGGTGGATGGTAGGACGTCCGTGGTCAGTGCATGTCTTCGGTTAGGGTGGTTTTTTAAGTCTGCACCTGTAGCGCCTCCCTGGGGGTAATGGGTTAAACAGATTAAAGCTGGGTGGGAACTGTCCTGCTGAGGCAGCGGGAGGTGTAATTGTCCATCAGGGAGGGGAGAGGGCAGCCGATGATCTGTGCAGCCTTTGCTACTCTCTGAAGCCTCTCTGTCTGCCATGGGTCTGACCACTGATATACACTCCACTCTACTACATTTACATTTATGGCATTTGTCCGACGCTTTTATCCAAAGCGACTTCCATTCCCTACCTACAGGGGGCAGTCTCTCCCTGAAGCAACTTGGGGTTAAGGGTCTTGCTCAGGGACCCAGTGGTGGTATGCTGAGGGTAGGATTCGAACCTGTGACCTCTTGGTCCGGAGGCAAGTATCCTATCCACTGTGCTACCTCCACCCCACAGTACTGTCACCCTTTGTAAAGATTGGTAAAAAGGGCTGCAAAAAGTATATATATATCATTCTGAAAAAAAACATTAAAATTGTATTCATTTTACAAAGCTTGCCAATAATTGTGAATGGTGCTGTACAGTACATACTGTTAAATCCACTTGTGGGTAAAGCGAATGACTGTGATAGTCTCATTAGAATGGCACCTGTCAGGGGTGGGATGTATGAGACAGCAAGTAAAAAAAACAGTTGTTGAAACTGATGTGTTGAAAGCAAAAGGACCTGGGTGATTTTGACATGGGCCAATTTGTGAGGCTAGATCACTGGGTGGGGCATCTCCAAAACGACAGATCTTGTGTGGTGTTTCTGGTATCCAGAGGTTCGTACCTTCCAAAAACGATCCAGAGAAGAAGAACTGCTAAACTGGTGCTCGTGTCATGGACATCCAGGAGTTATTGGGCGTGTGCAGGAAGCAAAGGTTACCCTGTCTGGTCTGATCCCTCAAGAAAGCTACTGTTATACAAACTGGAGAAAATGTCAATGCTGGTAATGATAGAAAGGTACCACATAGTACTTCGCAGAGACAGAATCCGGTCTGAGTGCCCATCCTGACTCCTGTCCAGCCCCAAGTACCTATAGCCAACATGGACCAACCATGGAGCAATGGAAGAAGGTGGCCTGGTCTAATGAATCCTACTTTTCATGTGGGCTGCTGGAGATGGAAGAGATGGAAGAGATGGAACCATGGGAATGCACTATGGGACCAAGACGAGTGGGGCAACACTGGGGCCTGTGTTCATGTCCAACCTACATGAACATTACTGCAGACCAGTTACACCCCTTCATGGCAACATAGTTCCTTAATGCCAGTTGACTCTTTCAGCAGGATAATCAGAATCAGAATCTTAAAACTTTATTTATCCCAAATTGCTTAATGTGCCCCGCCACACTCAAAAAAGTTTTGAAGAACTTGTTATAAACGGCATTGTACTGCAACATACTACTGTAAGAACTGCAGCTGTTTTGTGAGGGTTGGATTGACGCTGTTTAATTAACATGTAATTAAACTAAATAAAGACTTATTAAACATAGCATTAACCTAAACCATTGTACAAATTCGGCATATTTTTTTTATAAACATGTACGAAAATTATGCATCAAAGCTTCTAAAAAATTGGGCTAGATGTTACAGTGGAGTAGTGGGGAGACGGATGACCCGTCTCTCTGTTTCCATGGAGACCCAGCAGAATACAGGAACAGGAAACAAGAGCACCAGTCTACTGAAAAAGGACTGTTCGATTAACACACACACACACACACACACACACACACACACACACACGGACACACACGGACACACACGAACATTTCTGGTTTCACGTTTCTGGCTTTTATCCTGAGGCCCATTTCAGAATGGAACGGGGCCATGGTGTGATGAGAGAAGCCGTGCTGGCGTTAACAAAGGGCAACCATGAACTACATTTCCCATGTATCCTCACATGCGCGTTTCGTGACGTCACACTGAAGTATATATGGTGGTGTGTGTGTGTTCCTTCCTCTATTGTTACACTGTAGTGGACCCATCCGGTCTGAGGGCGCCTGGATACAACATCTAACATTTTACAGACAAACATCTAACAGGCCAACATCTCACAGACCAACACTAACATCTTACAGAACAACACTAACGTCTTACAGACCAACACTAACGTCTTACCGACCAACATCTCCACATCTCACAGACCAAATCTCTCTCACACTCCCGTCTCGGTTCTGGACGCCTGTTCCTGCAGCACCTTTAAAGAGAACAGGACCTCTCTGCGTTCCGCCTGCTGTTTTATGGACCCAACTGAACCCGGCAGCCGGAGTGTTCCTCAGCCGCTCGCTGCAGGTTCTGGGTTAAACGGTTCGAATCTTTTCCAGACAAACGAGGTCGCCGACTGCCTTTCTGTCCGTTTCTTTAATCTCTGCAGCCCCTGCCTGAACATTTCATCGTACACCAGATAAGTGTCTGAAATCTGCCGTAACCCACACACAGGCCTGCGATCTAACCGGTTCATTACAGCCTAAGATGACTGAATACTGTGAAGCACAGCAGTAAGAAGCATCTCGACCCGGAGCCTGAGCTCTATGGGCTAAAGCCCCTCTGTCTCAGCTAATCTACGTTCTGACGGATATTCCACAAAACAAGGAGGACCTCAAACACCCCAGCGAGGATCGAAGACGGCCTCTCCGGCTGAAGGGTCTCTGTTCCCCCCAAGGTAAGACGCTGGAGAGGATTT
The DNA here is from genome assembly GCA_037974425.1 of Phenacogrammus interruptus. Classification (NCBI taxonomy): domain Eukaryota; kingdom Metazoa; phylum Chordata; class Actinopteri; order Characiformes; family Alestidae; genus Phenacogrammus; species Phenacogrammus interruptus. Next base: position 359,406 of record JBBPCW010000133.1, read on the forward strand.
GTGTGTCACTCTTGCCTGAGAAGTGATGGTGAATCGTATGGATGCCTGTCCACCTACAGTAGTTCGTAGGTTAATGCAAAATGCTCTTAAATGGGTGTACATTTTTGTTGACAACTGTCACTCTCAGCCATTGTGCACTGAGGCTCGTCATGCTCCACCATGTTGGACCTCTTTTTGTCGGTTTGTTCAGGCCGTGGTCTTAAAGAGCTCCTCTCGGGCACTGTAGCTCAATTTTGAGAAAATTGCAACGTCACCAATATAGGACTTTGCCAGTTGCACTAAAACCGTGACGTGTTATCAGTTCAGTGTAGACCACCTCAGTACCTGGCGCAACCAGACTCAACACCCTGATCAGTGTTGCCAGTTTTTTTAAATGCTGTGATCACCCCTCAAACGGGGCACCCCAGAACAGGCCATGGTGTGTCTAAGACTGTCAGCATATCACTGCACCCCAGTCTCCAAATAATGCCCAGGACATTTACGACTAATGCAGCTCTCAGGACCAACAGCAAGTCAAGTACCGACATTGCTGCATGGCCTGAATTTCTGGAAATTGGGTAAGCAAGGGCTAGGATATAATTACATTCTTTGAAGCAGCTCCTGCTTCTGTGTCAGACTTCATGATCTCATTTGCCTTGAAAATCAAGCCAGTTCTATTCTTATATTCATACTGGCTTCCACACTGATAGCTGAATATACACACACACACACACACGAGTGTGTGATGACATTATTTTCATGTGACCATGTCCATTGCGTATCCTTAAGGAGGCTCTTTCCTGTGTCAGAGCTTATAAGTGCTGCAGAGTGTCCACTTGCCCCTAGACCAGCCACTGTGTTGAGCTTAGTCTTAGCTGTTGCAGTATGTCTGCACATATTGTGGAGCTTCAGTGGAACAGGCACTGAGGGTGTGTGAAAGCTTTGAGCCTCTCAGGTGTGAAAGTCATGACACGACAAATCAAGATAAATGGATGAGTCATTTTGTCGCAGGAGGACAATCCCTTTTTGTCATACCCTGATCATTTATTCTTGTTCTGGTTTGCATAGCTTTGTCTGTATGAATATAAATATGCACATAATTCTTGTTCTACTTAACTGCCTTACTAATTTAAACAGTTATCTGTGGTCACAGGCCCCAACAGCCCCCCACCCTGACCTGCACAGTTTAGTTCAGTTGCATATATAATTGTATTGCTTGGTCGGGTGTACTTATATTTACAGCACTGTAATCTGTCCTCATAATGCATCTCAAAATGACGGTAGTTAGGGCTGGGCGATTTGGCCTAAAATCAAAATCTCGATTAATTGAACATTTTAACTCGATTACGATTAATGAA
>JBBPCW010000133.1:387750-398111 GCA_037974425.1 Phenacogrammus interruptus
GTGTGTGTGTGTGTGTGTGTGTGTGTGTGTGTGTGTGTGTGTGTGTGTGTGTGTGTGTGTGTGTGTGTGTGACTGACTGACTATATCTCTGAACAGGAGTTCTTTTGAGTAGGGCCTTACATGCTCCCTGCAACATGAGCTCATAACAAAGCGTATGTAAGTGCATTGAAAATTCATTAACTGCCAGAACTGAGTTCTCATAGGATTGGAATGTTCCTGGGGTTTTGTGAGAACTGAAGCCAGTGCAAAAATAAATCAGTGCTACCACCTTGTGTCCTGTAGTGGAATTACCCCCTCTCAGGCAGCAGGTAGTCCTCTCGTCCCTCTGAACCTCACTTTCATATTAGTCCATTTTTCCTGCCTGGTGTTTTACAAACTCCTCACCAGAGGAATAATGAAACTCTGTTTCTGTGCAATAAAAATCACTACAATAACTGTCATGTAAACCTTTCTCTTAATCGCATGCTGCTCAAAGTTTAGTTAGAGTTGTCATGACCTGGATATCTGAGATGAAAAGCAAGAACCCAGGCTTCTGCACCCAGGCATGTGATCTTTTAACAAAGAGCTGTTGGAGATTCTAAGTTGTGCACTGTATGTGTGTGGAAGGGTGGGCGGAGCAACAGACAGGTGGATAATTAAGTCTGCGGTGCCAGTATTGGATGTAAATGACTAAAATGGATGGTGTGTGTCCGTTATTGTGTTCAGTGCAGATTTAGAGGTGTGTGAATCTTTTCCCTGCAGAAGAAGTATAAGAGCTTCATCCTGGAGTGCTTGGCTAGTTTCAAGGTGGAGAAGATGCCGTATGATATTTTACCGAAGGAGAATCCAAGTGGAGCTAAAAAGGTAAGTCATTGTGGTTCCTGCATTGTGTGTTATGTTACTTAGCATTCAGTGCGCTTGTGCAGTGTATTGAACGTAATGTAAATGTTCTATTATCGTTTCAGGTGGTCACCCCAGTGGTGTGGAACAAAACTGACAGCCAGAATAATGTGCCTGTATGGATCATTGTTCTGGCTATCCTGGCCGGACTTCTGCTGCTAGCGTTGCTCATCTATGTTCTATACAAGGTGAGTCCACCATGAAGTAGGAGAGCGATCGTGTATGGCATGACTGGCATATTTATGGCAGTGTGGTGATCCAGTTATTGACCAATAAAAGAAAGATTAAAGCCTGGAAATGTGATGTTTACTTTAAGTTTTCTCTTTATTTTTCCGTCCTTTAGCTTGGATTCTTCAAGAGAACCCCCCCTGGCACTGCAATGGAGAAGGCCCAGCTGAAACCCCAGGCTGCGACTGAGGCCTAAGCAGGCCTGGGTCTATTTATTGAGGAAAACCAAAGAATATATGAGTAGCCATTTAAAGAGAACGATGACTTGCTGTGTAAAGAAGACCAGACTGCAGTAGAAGAGGAAGGAGGAAAGACCACTGGATCTCCGTTGCACTGCACTGGATGGAAAGACCCTAAAGACTCAAAGCCAAATGAATGTCTTTTAAAATGTTCTTTTTGTTGTCTTTTGTTTTTGCTGTGGGTTTGGATTCCGTTCACCAATAGTAGCCGGACACTCGGCAGTATTTACGCGTGGGTTAAACCGAAGTGAAGGAACAGGGAAGAGAGGAGCTGGACTGGAGAGGAGATGTTCTGCTTCAGGAAGAACCTTTTTCCCTCCCTGCACTCAAATGCAGTCTGCAGTTTTTTGGTGCTAGTAACGAGTGTCCAAGATTTCTTCACTCCCTTTAAATAGTAACATGGTTAGAAGACCCCCTGTTTATTATTTAGAGAGTTTTAATGCAGTATTTTACACACAACCAGAGACTTTCACACAGTTGTTGATTTTATGCGTATTGACCTGATGAAGAGGTAAGATGAGCACCTCATCACTTTCACTTTCTGCTGTGTCCTTTTATACTGTTCTGTTTGCCTTTCACCACAGCTTGTCTTTCATCATAGACGGAAGGTTTCAGAGGAACTGGGAGGTCTTTTTTTGGTTTCTTTGCTCTGTATCTCCAAAAAAATCCCAAGCTGGTGTCTGTCTCAGGTGATGAAATGGAACAGCAGTGCTCAGTTCAGGTGTGTCACTCTCACAGGAGCTCAGAAGCCCAATCAGGGAAGAGAAAAAGATGTTCTCTGAGTATGACCGTCCATGCCCTGCTGATTATCCACGTTTAACAAGTCAACCGGGACATGACTGGATCCACGCCGAGCCTGTGAAACCTTTGCGAATTGCCTTGAAGCAGAGCTGTGCTTTGCCGATATTTACCGAACACTCTCCTGCCCTCCACACGCCACAGGGCAAGGCCAGCTGCTGGGGCTGGACCTTCCAGCGGAGAGTGGGAGCCGTGGCTGGCTGTCTATGTGGAAGGCTTCCTGTCTGTGCTGGAGGGGCGTACGCAGTCCAGGAGTGCCGCTGTATACGCCGGATCGGGGTTGTCTCGAAGTGTAAAAGCTGGCGCACCGGTCAAATGAGTGGTTTACACACAAACCAAGGACAATTCCAGTCCAAAGCAACAGTCTCACCCAGAGACTCAACGCTGAACATACCATTACAGGTCATGTTTTGTTTGTGTATTTTTGCCTTGTGTGTGTGCAGCCTTAAAATAAAGGTTCCTAAGTGGTTGAGTCAGGAAGTATAGTTCTAGGAGAAACGGGGTTACACACATCGTTTACAGAAACTGGTTCTTCCACAGAGAGGGTTTTAGACGGACAAAAGGGCTTCTTGGTTAAAGGACCCTTTCTGGAACCTTTATTTTGACAAGTGTGGTTTTGTGATCATGTGTGTAAATGTGTATGTATCTGTTGATGCGAGAGAAAAAGAGGGTTCTGCCCAGTGGTCTTCCCGAGTCCAGCGCGCTCGTGTGCTAACATGCAAAGCTAGCAAAGCATGCTAATGCTCCTGTACGTCAGAATGGAGCCTGGTGCCAAAGTGGTTGCTCAGGGACGGAGAAATTGCATTTAGGGGAAACTACTGGGCACAGGGAAAGGCTTAGGATCTGTACGTAAAGTGCAATACTGTTGTTGTTTCTTCTTTTCAACTTATTGTATTTTTGCCTTTGCCTTTTGTCACTGTGTATATTAATACTTCTACTCTTCGTAATGTTTCCATGCAGACAACAACCTGAACTGGCCTGAGTACTGCCGTCAGGAACAGGCTGTAGAGAGGAGATTTTGTGCCATTTTTAAAAATCAAGTATCAAAAGCCCTTCGCTTTATCGATCACAAAATACGCTCGAGCCTTCACAGCTTTCGGTCTCAGCGCGCGCTCTCTCCGCGGCTGCGCGAGACGTAAAGCGGTGAAGGTGCCGTGTATTTGTGACTCTTTGGTGGTTTTGTCTGAGTAAGATGTTTTAGAGAAGTGCCTTGCAGTGATTTGAAACTCTTTTGAATATTTGAGTTGATTTGTTCTCAGTCTGTTTATTTATGCCTCCAGATTTCTTTCACAGGAGGGAGCACTGGTTATATCTACCCCCCTTGTCCCATACTGTTGTTCTCTCTTCTTTTTTAAAAGTTGTATATATAATTTGGCAAGGAGAATTTTTAATTTCAGCGGAAACTCTGATTTGACGAAGGTAGCTCGCCCCATATTGGGGAGAATTCAAATAAATCATCCCATTTTTTTTACACGGTGTTGTTGTTTGGAAGTACTGGAGTGTTCAGCGCAATTGCAAATGTTGCCGTATGTGTTCTTAATGTTCAGAAACCATTCATATAAATCATCTCAATAATTTATTTAGCAAAAATAAACTTAGACATTTTATATGAAATACATTCGATACTTTATCATAATCTACAAAAACCTCTTTTCATAGTCTGTCTACAGCAGGGGTTAGAATCTGTACAGGTTCATTGGCCTCTTGGAATGAAGTCGGGATTTGTCCATATACTGCAGGAGCTAATGCCACTGGTACAATGGGTCCGTTAAGATACATGCAGCTAGATACATCAGCTGTCAAAGCAGTTAAGACATCAGAGATCAGTTAGCTCCATAGTCATGTGGACATGAATGCCTTCTTAGAGCTCAAATGTTCCTTTAGGGAGAACGGTCTGGACCTGAGTCCCTTCCAATCAATCAACCAAGCTTGTGGTCATCAAGGAAACTGAGCTGAGGTCCTCTTGCAGGATGCCGGAAGAACTAATTGGCTTGAACTTCAGTGCTCTAAGGCTCTGGAAAGCTGAGTCAGTTTCTTCTGATTGTCAATGACTTTGAGGTTCTGGATGTAGTGTCTTACGTTGGCAACGCTGCGTAATGTCAAGGACTGGTCAGAGTCTGAAAAAGGCATGGGATGTGAGGACAGGAGTGCACTTTAAAATAGGAAAACAATGTCATTTCATGTGTGTATGTGTATATATATATATATACAGAACCTTAGAGCAGCGGACCCCAACCTTTATTTGGTCACGGACCGGTTTAATATCAGTATTTATACAAATAAATGATCCGCATAAAAATGGGGATATTTTAAAAATATAATAATGGGGTATCTTTAAAATATAATAATAAAGGTAAATCCAGCGTGTACTCGCATCTTTATTAACCGGTAGCGGCCCGGGGGTTGGGGGTCACTGACTACCTGCGTATAGTAAAAACCATGTTGTTGTGAGGAAAAAAAATATAGTGTAAACCCTAAATGTCTGCAAATCTGCTCCAAAAAAACTTCAATTTCATTTTAACTCAACTTAAAATGTTGCCCTTAAAAGAAAGTGTAAAGGTAAATCCGTATTTGTACTGTACACTGAACTCCTGCAGTGCTAGAATGTAATTACTGAATACTGTATACATGCACATATGGTTTCTTTGGTATAAACAGGTAAATACAGTAATAAATTCATTTAATTTACTGTAATAAAAATACAGGGCTTTAAGAACAAGTCTAAAAGGGCAGTGGTCTATCAGCAGCAAGGAGAAATAAATAGCGTTCTCGGATTGGTTACTTTCAAACCTCCCGTCTTTGAGCACAGTGATATTTCATCATCCCCAGACGCACTTTCTTCGTGTGTCTCTCCACAGTACCAAAAACATGTACAGGATTTTTTTTTTTACATGAAAATGTATTTGAAATTTAATATTTATAACAAAATTAGTAAATTATATTTATATTTAAATTTATATTATATAATTTAGCACTTAAATGTATAAAAGCTGTGAGGTCTGGGCCTTGTCCGCCACGCCCCCTCGTCCTTGTGCTGGTTGTTTATGTTTGGGCACGGTGCTTAGCAACCCAGCACTAGGATGAGGAAGGGATGGGGTGCGTGGCAGATGAGGCCCAGGCATCAGAAGAGCAAAAAATCAAAACCTCTATTTCCATTAACTTCTATAAAAACATTCTTATTCGTTTTTTCCAGTTTGTCAGTGATCCCTTACTGTGGCCATTTCATGATGAATGATATAAACATGCTCCAACATTCTTCCCCCATTTTCTTATAGTGACCTTTTCTCAGATATAAGTTCTTACAACAGTGATAATATGGAAAGTCTGACTTACATGTAGATATTCGTATTGCAGGAGCCTCTAGGAACATGCGTTCTGTCAGGCCTTTTTGTGGGGAAGAAGGCACTAAAAAACAGGTAAAAGGTTAGATACAAAGGCTCTGCTACTGTTCACATGCTCTCTCTTAAAAAAATGTAAAAAAAATTGCATTTTCACATTTTGATCCAAAAGCTTGCAGTGTGCAGTGGCTGCCACAAGGTGGCACTATCCTACCATATGGTTGGCTTCTACATCCTCGAACCGTCTTCACCGTCTTGGCAATCATACGCTAAGCACAGTCAAAATAAAAGTGGGATGTTAAACTTGTTTGGTTTTCTAATTGGCAATAATAATAAAAAAACAATCGTTTAAAGTAAAGGATTGATATAAAAATGAAACTGATATAAAAATATTTGCCAGCTGAAATATTTGTATATATTTATAGATGCTTTTTGCTCAGATCTCACCATTTTCTCAAAGTTAACCAGACCATCAGTGTAATTCTTGTTTCCTTCGTGAATAAATGTCATATCTACAAAGAGATGCATTTGGTTTAGATTAATGCTCTTCAGGTCGCCCATCTAAAGATCAATGTTCAAACTACCGATGTTGAATACAAAGTGGGAAGTACCTTTCAGCAGCAGTGGCATGAAGGGGATGTATGGTGGGTTGAGTTTGGCCACGATGAGCCTGTACGCTCGGTGATTACGGGAAGGATCCTGGTCAAACGAACCTCATGAAAGTCATGACAGTGCCATGATGGGCCATGATCAAGTGAATCGATCATGAAAAGGAAGATCTGTGTGCCATAGCAATGCTATACTCACCAGTAACCTCTCATAAGCACAGTAGATCCGCTTGGTTTTGCTAGGCACTCTCTGTGAACAAGAATCTGGTTTATTAGCAGAATAAGCTTAAATACCTTTTAAAATGTGGATGTTCTGATCCATGCACTGATCATTTATTATGGTTAAATCACATGTAGCATATATCATGTGTAAGATGGAGATGACCGAATGTGATTGGGAGCTGTGATCACTTGAATTGTGCAGTCACAGCCGCTTACCTCCCACGTTTTACAGAGTCTCTGCACTGCGCTGTTGCTCAGGCCGAACATCACTGCAAAGAATGAGTTGAGATTTTTCTGCTCCTTCAACCTGTAATCGAGAAATTCGTGTAAATGAAAAACAATCGTGAACTCGGATACTGCCACCCACTGGCCATCTTCTCAATCCACATGAAAGAGCCCTTAGTAGATTTACACTCATCTGGGGACACCTGCGTGTTCATCAGTGGGGGGTGACAACCAGAGGACCAACACTCATCACACTTTATCTGGGTGATGATCCAGGATCATCACAGTAACATCGCAGTGAAGTGGTCATTTCTGTCATGCGTTGGGGAGCAGTGTGTGGGAACGATATCGCGCTCAAGAGTACCTCAGTGGTGTGACTGCCAATCCTGGGATTCAATCCCACAGCCTTCTGATAACAGGGTCAACTTCCTACCCACCAGGCCACCAACAGTCATACCAGTGGTGCGGTAATGTGTGTGTGTGTGTGTGTGTTTGTGTGTGTGTGTGTGCTGGTGTATCAGGCAGTCTCAGTGTTTTAAACCATTGTTTTTTATTTGTAATGCAATTAAATCTGGACACTGTGTCTGTTTTTCATTAAAATTATTTTACGAGTATATAAATGATGATTTAACATTAATATAACAATAATCTGAAAATCTATTGACTAGATGAAACATATTCTTTTTTATCTTTTTTAAAGGGAAGTGACAAAAATACAAAAAATGGGGGAGAAAGTCAGCAGATGGAGGGAGAGAGGGAGAGAGAGGAAGGAAAGGAAGGAAAAAGAGAAGAAACAACAGCAGCAGCATGTTACATTTTACTGAGCAGCAACAGAACTAATGTTACAAAGTATGAAGAGACAGCAGATGAAGTGTAACATATTCTCACCATCCGAAATGTGAGAGCGAAGGTGTTTCTCCAAACACACGCGGATCACTTAAGAAGTAGGTCAGTGTGCAAAGGGCTTAAATAATCCCAGTCTGGAGATTAATGGCTTGGTGTGTGTCAGGGTAGGGCTGGATCAGGCCAAATTATGCTAGTCAGCAAAATAGAGTAATTACTCATAAATGCCAGATGGAACCAATCACCCTCTAGAAACTTTAATCCAAAAACTGTTTAGATGCTTTTTATAGAACGTTACAGAGAATAAGGTTCAACTCTAAGCCTGAAGTCTGAAGAAAAGTGGGTTGGTGTACGACGTAAGACACACGACTGATTACACAGTTTGACTCTGTGACACAGGTTTCACCGCTTTGGGCATGAGACCTTCTCAGTCAACAGAGAGATTTACTCTGGAGCTCGTAAACGACTCGGTGACGTTTGCTTTATAACACAGGACAATGAGCTGGGGCCCGGCCAATCAGACGATCAGATCCTGAACTGTAACCTCACGCAGTCACAAAGACGCAGTTACCATTAGAGTCAGTTTGTTTGGTTGTTGTAGACGCAGTATTCCTGAATGTGATTTTCCTACATAACATTAATAAAAACAAACCAAAAGACATTTTCTGGAGCTGTGTCATCAGGATCTAATCTGATTTAATATGGTCCGGTATTGTTCGGGCCCTTTTATAAACCAGACAACTTCAAGCTGTGAATCCTGTAGAAAGTTGCACTTCTCTGTTTAGAACTTCTTTAAGGACCTCCTGAGTAGGAAGATTAGTAGGGAGATGCCACCAGAGAGCATTATTTACTACTCCGCATCTCATGGCCACACTCACACAGCTGCGATCTTGATGAACTTCTTGAGCAGCATGGCCCTCTTCATCAGGTCCTCACACAGGCACACTTCAGTCACCACCCAGAACTGCACCTCGTTGAAGTGCCGCACGAACCTCTCAAGGTTGGCAGTGGTGGAGCCTGGAAACTTGTGCCGGCCAAAAACGTAGTAGACCAGTTCGACCTGTGGCACAGCCGCGGCAAAAAGAATGTTTAGATTTTGGATCATTTCCAGCATTTCCAGACCCTAGATCCTTTCCTGCAGGGCTCATACCTTCAGAAAAGCAAACAGACGTGTTTTACTGTCCTTTCATGACACTGAAAGTGAAACAGCACACCTGAAGGCTTGGATAAACACTGACAACTATTTTTTAAATTTACATTTTAGTGCGAAGACTATATTACATCAACACACATACTGTAAAAGTAAGGCAAATGGAATCCAAAACTGTGATAATTAATCATTCTGGGGCCTTTTTCCCTTTATATTGATTATTTTCTTCGTTAATTCAATAACTCTTTTCAAAGTTTGACTGATATCCAGGCGTGGGTGACATGAGTCTTCTGCTGCTCATTAGATAAGGCTGGGGCAGGTGCTGGAGCCCAGGCTGAGCCGCCCGTATGCGGCAGAAGGCCGCCAGTGAGGCATTTTTCTTCCTGACTCACTCTGTCTCTGATGCTTCACATCTGATAAGACGCATCTCAGACAGAACGGATACATGCTTGAATGACAACCTCTCGTTTTTTTCCTCCAAGTAAGGCTAAAGACCTGAATGACCTGCAGGTTGGATCCTCTGTATGTGTCTAACGTTTTTTCATCAAAACGAATCAAGGCACGCACGACTGACACACGGTTCATATACAGAGTGACCCGTTACATAAACTAATCACAGTGAATGATGTAAAGTCAGGGCTGTAACCTCATGCATGGCCGTGAAAAGCTCCCAGTCGTTGTTGGTCAGCTGGCTGGCGATGTCCTTGGAGCACATCTGCTCCAGAGTGTCCATGGTGTTCTGCTCGGGTCCAAGCTGCTCCTTGAGAGGAGTCTGACACACACAAACACACCAGAGAGCGACTCTCACCATGATGCTTCAGCACAAAAGGCGTTAGGCAAACTGAACATGACAGCAGACCATAGCTTCTATTAATCGAAGTCTATACTACTTTGGTACAGTACCACCCCCCAGAGTAGCTGGTGTGTGTGTTTGCATGTATCTCTCTATTTTGGTCACCTGTCCCTTCTCCTGGTCCTTCCATGGGTCTTTTAGTGTTTATTGTTCAGGTGTAGTCCATGGTTTGAATTACAGGGGGTACTGGGGGGTACTGTACTTCCTTACACTGTTAAGAAACCCCCTCCCCCCCCAACTGCTATTTTGGCTCAAGACCCAGACCCCGTATATTCTACAGCTTTTGTTTGTAATGTCTGGTTGCTGTTTTTGTTCATATAGAGAGAGCAGTTAGCAATAGCAGTTAGCATTACCGTAGCATAACCATTCACTTTTTGACTGTTTGTCTTCCTGGGCCCCCCCCCCCCCAAACACCTCTCTGACCACTGAATCACACCTTAATCAAAGCTATTAATTTCAATACTCCAATAACTCCAAGTCACGTATTTTTAAACGAATATACCTTAAGATGAACCTTTATTAGTCCCACAAGCGGGAAATGTGCACTGCAATGGCAGTAAGGGGACAGAATAAAGGTAAGAGCAATAAATCTATAGATTAAACACTATAACACACAACAGGACCGGATAAAAAGTACACAATACAATGTAAATAATCCAAAAATATTCTTTTACACATTTGTGTGCATAAAAAATATCTATCTATCTAAGTATGAGTATTTGTAAATATCTTTCTATTGCAAAATAATTTGTAATTCATTATTTTTTAAATTTTAGTTATTCATTTGAAAGATTTTTTTTATTCGTCTTGGTATTTTATTTAATCAAACAAAAGTTAAAACAACTTCACTATTAATCAGTGCTAAAGAACAACTCATGCAGGGTGTACTCAAGTGCTTATAAGTGAGTGAGTGAGTGAGTGAGTGAGTGAGTGAGTGAGTGAGTGAGTGAGTGAGTGAGTGAGTGAGTGAGTGTGTGT
>JBBPCW010000133.1:527417-540868 GCA_037974425.1 Phenacogrammus interruptus
TGTCTAGGGGGTGGGGGGGGTTGCGGAGGGATTTTAAGTATCGGCGTTAACGACGTTATCGCGGAGATTCCGTGCAATTAACGGCGTTAAAAAAAATTTGTTTTTTAATTAAAACACTCTGTACAGTAAGTAGAATAGACAGTTACATCTAAGTACCTTTATTAAGACAATTTAATTGTGAAATTACAAAAATGCAGTTATCAATAGAGAAGTATTTGGAATCGAAATGTATTGCACATAGGTAACAAGTATTGCACATCAAGATGTATTGCACAGTATTATGATGAGTATATTGCACTGAAAATAAGTTGTTAGAGTATAGCTAGGGTTATATTGCACATATATTTAACTTTGACGGAGGGAGTGGTTATAGAGTCATATTGCCGTGGGAAGGAAGGATTTTCTGTGGCGTTCAGTGGAGCACTTTACGCTAGTCAAAAGTTTGGACTTCTAAAATGTTGTTATAATTTCCCCTTTTTATGCATTTTTAATTGTACATAAAACATTTAATATGTTTCAGAAGACATATAAGTGATTCCAACCCAGGTTATGGTATAATGGGTAATGAGTGTGCATTGCACTGACAGGTGAAGTGAATGATACTAATTATCTCAATATAATGGCACCAGTAAAAGGGAGGGATGAAACAGGCAGAAAATAAAGAGTCAATTACCTGAAGAGGATTTGCTGGAAAGAGCAAAAATGGGCAAAGGTAAGGATCTGAGTTACTTTGAGTTACATGGGCTTTATGGCAGGTCTTGTGGGAGCTTCCCTATTTGCAGTGGTTAGTACTGAAAGATGATCAAGGAGGTACAACTGATGAACCGGCAACAAGGTCATGGCCCCCAAAGCTCACTGATGCATGTGAAGATTGAAGACAAGCCTGTCTGGTCTATTCCCAGGGAAGAGCAACTGCAGAAATAGCTGAAAAAAGTAATGCTAGCTATGATAGAATGGCATTGGAACATACAGTGAACTGCAGTTTGCTGCTACTGAGGTTGCAAAACCAGAGGCTAGTCAGAATGCCCATGGTGTCCTCTGTCCACCTAAAGAGCCTGCAGTGGGAATGTGAGAATCAGAACTGTACTCACCTAGGGAAGAGATAACACCAGGATGTGCTAATGGATTCTTTAGCTGGTGGGGGCAGTGTGATGCTCTGGGCAGTGTTCTGCTGGGAAACGTTGGGTGCTAGGATTTGTGTGGATGCTACTTTGACATGTTCTACCACCTAAACACTGCTACAGGTCAAGTAACCCTTTACATGGAAACAGGTCTCTCAAGTTGACCAAAAACCTGCGCGTGAGAATTTCGGGTTGTGCGGCCTGAGCGGGGTGGCGGGGGGGCTGGGGGACTGTGGTTCGGTTTGCCGAACGCTGAGTGCAGGGGTGGGGGGTTGTTGCGAGGCAACAGGAAAACAGAGAAGCACCCAACATGCTTCTCTCCGTGAGAAATCGGAGGTGTGGCGTGTGAGCGTGTGAAGACAGTCAGATGCGTGTGTCTCACGCTCATTGCGTGAGACTTGAGAGCCCTGCATGGAAACATTACACCAGGCCTATTCAACTAGCAGCCCGTGGGCCGGATCCGGGCCTTTTTAATTTTTTTATGGCCCGCAAGACTGGCAGTAAATCAGTGTGAGATTCATGATATAATTCAATTATGGGTTTTGGAACATGGTTGGCTAGTCGTCCCCCGCTACTTTCGCCAGGATTGGTTATCTGCTGCGTTGTATTAAATTAGCCAATCCGAGCACAGAAGTAGCATATTATTAGCCAATCGCAGCCGAACGAGGTGGGATTAGTCAGAAAATGGGTGTGTTTAAAAAAAGCAGAACAGAGCTGGCAGTAATGAAAGAAAATCCGGTAACACACACACACACACACACACACACAACGAGGGGAAAACCTCTGTAGTTTTAGCTTGGTGAGGTATCTACTCTAATGACTTTAATAGTCAGAGTTCTCGTTTAGAACCGGACGGCGTTAAAACAGCTATATTTGATGGTTAAAGCGGCTCTGACACAGTGCTGGACTGGCCATCGGGTCTATGGTTAATTTGGTCAATTCTGTGGCCCCCGAACCCGCAGTGAATTTCATATCCGGCCCACAGTCTATTGAAGTTGAATAGCCCTGCATTACGCCCTGCCACACTGCAGAGATTGTTGAAGAATGGTTTCACAAATAAGACAAAGAGTTCAAACTGATGACCAAACCTCCAAAATCCCCAAAATTCAATCTGAAAAAGCACCTATTTGATTACAAACTAGTCCCATCCAGGTCCGCAAGATCTGCTGCTAACGTCCTGGTGCAGATCCAACAGCATACGTTCAGAGGTTTGGTGGAATATGCATTCAGGGGCAAAAAATGCAAAATGAAATGAATAAATAAACAAATAAAATGTGACATGAAATAGTCCAGTGTTGAAGTCGAGCCCATAGACGGCTGCAGTTCATCTGAAGATGTTCGAAACCTCCTATCACACACGATTTTTCCATTTAAGTTTGTTATGTAGGTTTAATCACAGCACGCAGTGTGGAACTCCCAACGCTCCGTGTGATAAACCACATCTCCCACTGTTTTCAGATTAATTCTGCGCATTCTTTCCCGGCTTGTACTTCAATGCATCACTTCGCTCTACTTCACGTCTCTTTCTGCGAGCCGGAGTGTTATTCAGAGTTCAGTTCATTTGTCTTCTCCTAAATAAAGACAGACTCCTAGCGTACACTTCTAATCTTCTCCACAACCTTCATCCCTATCACTCTTCTCTCTCTCTCTGTCCTCTCCACATGATCTGTTTTCCCCTTCCTTCATTTCTCCGGGGCTTATCGCTTGGGATTGAGGCTAAGAAAACACGCTGATGCAGTCTTTTTTAATAGGCCCGCGTGGTGTAATTGGCTAATTGCTTTATTTTGCCATAGAGGGTTCTGTTTTGTGTCGGCCTGGCAGCAGATCAGAAACACATAGGAACATCTCTCGACGTGTCAAGCCTCCTCGGCTCATGATTGGCTGAGGCTCGAGCTGCCACTGCGCCCCATTGGCTGGGCTGAGGATGGATGTCCACGCTGACAGTCAACGGGGGCACGCGAGGGTGAGGTGTGTGAGGTATGAGCCGCCACATTCTTCAGCGCTGATTGAGCCTTATGAGCTTTCACTGATGAGTGTGTGAGAGTGTGTGTGGTGCGTAATGTGCATTAGGATGATGGCCTGGGGACCCGATATATAACTCAGACTAGTCCAAAAGTAAGTTCAGATCATCAGTAACATACTACGAGCGCGCACACACACACACACACACACACACACACACACACACACACACACACACACACACAGATTTGTTTTTATGCCTTTAGAGCAGGACTCAGGCTCATACATACATCATATGCAGGAGTTTTAACACCCTGGATCAGGAGAAAACAAAATAGCACATCCTTTATAGAGAAGATTTTTAAATAAGCCGTGTTTCTGCACAGCTTTAATTACAAATAATATAAGAAAAACATAAATATTTGAATAAGTTTTGCCGAAGACGTGTTGCATAACCTTTGCACAGACAGGATTTTATGGTTTTATTTTTCCCCCGTAATGATATGTTTATCAAATAAGCAGTAACTGTGGATAGAAAGGTTCAGAAGAGCAGAATATTTATTTCTCTACAGGGTCAAACCTATGTTCACTTAGACTCCGGGTTGTTCTGTGTCTCTATTAGACTCCGGGTTGTTCAAACTTGTCTATAGACCATATATCTGTATTATATATGTTATATATTATAAAAAAAAGGAATTTCTTTAATGTAAAATGTTATTAAAAACACCCTCTCTCCCTCCCTCTCTCTGTCTCTCTCTCTCCCTCTGTCTCTCTCTCTCTCTGTCTCTCTGTCTCTCTCTCTCTGTCTCTCTCTCTCTATCTCTGTCTCTCTCTCTCTCCCTCCTGTCTCTGTCTCTCTCTCTCTGTCCTGTCTCTGTCTCTCTGTCTCTCTCTCTCTCCTGTCTCTGTCTCTCTCTCTATCTCTCTCTCGGCTCATCAGCCCATCACTCTGTGTCTCTATTATACTTCGGGTTGTTCAAACTTGTCTATAGACTATATATCTGTATTATATATGTTATATATTATAGAAAAAGGAATTTCTTTAATGTAAAATTGTATTAAAAACACCTGTAACTACTTAATTTAAGTACATTTCTGTTGGTCAGTTTATTATGAACTGTTATGATGTGAAAACTGAAAAATCATATTAAGAGTTATGGCTTTCTGACATCAGTGAGAACATTCTGGAAGATGGTACACAGCAGACAATAATTAAGAGAATTTTTCATTCCTTATGTCATTTCTCTGACCAACTTTTTACTAGCCTGATAAAATCTAATATCCTTGTGCATCTATATCTCATAAGGCCGTTTGTGTATTTTTTTGCTTTTTTGTTTTTTTATTAGTAGTTTAAATCCCCTGTGCAACCGGGCTTAAGTCAAAGACACATTTCAATACATGGATTTACTTTTTTGCCGACCCTAACAAGTCGGTTTAGTCCTGTTCAGGACTCTGAAAATGTGAGAAAACACACATATGCCTGTCTGACTGCCTGCCTGCTGCTCCAAAGCAGGAAAGAGAGGAAGGGGACAGGAGAACAGGCAGAGAATCGAGTGAGACTGGGAAAATATAAAGCTCTTTGAAGTCGTATCTGTAAAGGAGACAGGAGGCCACGGAGCTCCACAGTCGTTTTGGAGCGGCAGGCAGTGAAGGGCAGACCCAAGGAGTTCATCTGAGTAATAGAGTTACGAATAGACATGCTCCAGGGTCAAAGGTCTCACTGTGCCCTGTGCAAACCCTCATGCCCCCACTTCATCTGTCGCCTCAGCAACGGCCACAATACCAAATGATGGATGCCAACCTCTCTCCCTCTCTCTCTCCTGTCTCTCTCTCTCTCTCTCTCTCTCTCTCTCTCTCTCTCTCTTTCTCTCTCTCTCTCTGCCTCTGTCTCTCTCTCTCTCTCTGGGCTCATCAGCCCATCACTCTGTGTCTCTATTAACCCAAATGATGATTCATTCAGGCAGCAGGCCGTCTCTGGGCTCGTTCGTACAGCTGTTATTTATGTGCGCTTCCAGTTTATTTATGGGTACCGGTGGAGACAGGGCTAAGTTTAGTGTGCCTCTCACTTTACCTTCCTTTTCACCCTCAATAGGTCTGGTAAAAAAAAAAAAACTAAATTACTCAGACAGCTCTATTCTTGTCTTTCTCTTTTTTCTTTCAATGAATTGTGCATTCAGTGTCGATGACAAGAAATGACAAAAATGTAGCAAAAAAAAGGGAACAATACGCAAATATAACTTTTTATCAAGCCCAAATAATAAGAAGAAATCAATTCAAATTTTAGTATTCTTTAGTTTAGCAACAAAACTCAGGTTTTGTTGATTTTCCAAGTGATAATAAGCTGCTACAGACAAAATAAGGCATTTTGCAAAATGGCAAATTGCAACATGCAATTTTGCACAATTACTTATTTTTTAAAAAAATCTGTAATTGTGCAACATAAAAATATTGCAAAATGTTTTGCAAAAGAAAAGTTATTCTCTACAGATGTTGTGAATTTATTTTCAATTAGAATATTTCATTTGCCTTTATTATATGAATTTGAACGTACATGTATATGGGTGTGTGTCATGTATTCCTATGTATGGAATACATAGGAATACATGGTTGTATTCCTATGTATTCCATTTATTTAGACCTTTTTGACATGTTAACACAAGGTAAAGGGTTTTTTTTTACAAATGGTGTAGAACAATTCTAAATGATTAAGTTGGGAAATTTTAACATGACATCAGTGAAATCACTCCTGGATCTAAACTCAAGGCTAATCTTAAAAAAGAACTGGTTTCATCCTAAATAAAAAATTATTTCAAAATTGTATCTTTCAACAGGTACATTAATTTTGGTGACTAGTAATGTACAAAAAAACAAGGCAAAAATGGACTGGATCTTTAGTCTTTCCACTAATCAAGACAAGGTATAGCCATAACTTCATCAAATCCAAGTCATAATAAGATATTTCCTCTTCCACATACAGAAATATGGGAGATATTTCTGCTTGTGAAAAATAATTTACATGGAATTACATTGTGCTGGTGAGATGTTTGAGTGTGAATAATCTTCTGAAGAACCTCAAAAAATAAATCTCAGAATATTTACATCATGGGATCTTAAATCTTCAATAGGTTCTTCACACTCGCAGGTCACATTTTCAAAAGAGGTTCTTTAGGAAACCAAAGTAATTAAAATTTATTCTGTGGTATTTATCAAAGAAGAATCCTTGGTGGGGCAACTAGTGGTCTGGTGATTAGGGAGTTGCCCCTGCAAACGGAAGGCCATGGGTTTGAATCCCAGGACTGTCAGTGGCACCACTGAGGTACCCTTGAGCAAGACACACTGCTCCCTGGACGCTGTGTTGTGTGGGCTGGCCGCTGCTTCACATGGTGAAGGGGTTAAATTTCGTGCTGTTCACTCTGTGTGGTGTGTTCACATGTGACAAATGGACACTTCACAGCCAGTAAACATGGAGATCCAATATCACAAGCCAGGTTTCCATCCAAGGAGTTTTTGCAAAAAAATATTTAGCGCTTCAATTTTTTTACCGATATACCTGATGGAAATGCTAATTATCGATAAAATCTTGTAAATGTCTACATAATATTTTTCTATTTAACTTTAGCACATAAATTCTATATCTATACTTGAGATGTCGCAAAACTACTTTGGAAACGCATTGAAAAAGGGCTTTAACGCAAATAAATGTGTCATATGATACAATCCGCTTTTGGGTTGGAACCGGTGGTCGGTGGCAGCCTGTGATGGGCGCAACATCAGGACCAATGAATCCACAACATCTCAAACGTCGGCCGTGTCGCTCTAAACTGCTGCAGCCAGAGATTTTTCTAAACCTGCTGTGCTCTTTGGATACATTTCCAATTATTTGTGAAACTGAAAAAACAGTAAACTGGCAAATTTATCGTTTTTTTTTTTCTTTGTTTCTTTTTTTAGTGGAGGGGCGTGTCACGTGGAAAACCAAAGGTAATTTGCGACAAACACAAAATTATGTATGGAAACGGCTCAAGGGCAGATTTTTTTGCGATACACCAAAACTTATGCAACAGTTCGTTTGTGGGGGGTGTGTGAAGTCATCACGCAATGATTTTATCGATAAAAAGCCAGTTGGATGGAAACAGGCTGGAGACAGCAAATTTCGCACATTTTTTTTTTTACGGATATTCTGTTTGTCAATAGCAAAACGTCGCAAAAAACTGGATGGAAACTTGGCTATATACAGTCTTAAACAAGCGTGATTTAAAACAAGTCTGCACGTAATAATGTTTCTCAATAGACATAAGCCATTTCCGGTGACCTATACTCTCTATATGTCCCCTGTAGGTGATTTGAACAGGTCTGTGTTTGTCTACAGGGTGCAGCTATTATTAATTCTGGCCACTTCAGTGTAGTACTTCTTGGTGCAGACAGAGGTTAGGGTAGCATTGCACTGCAAGCTGGGCAAACATTCATTACACACACACACATACACACAATATCAAGCACAGTCTGTGCCACTTAGACCGGAGTGCAAACAGAAACAGTCTAATTAATCAAGCTTCACTTCTGACCTAAAATATAGCACTCTTTCTCCAGCCCTTCTCTCTTCTGGTTCTGGACAGATTAAAGGACTGTAAGTATGTGGAGTTCCTCGACAGCTTTTAAAACGAACAAGAGTGTGGGATTACAGCGTATCGTGTTTCTCTCTTTCAGGCCAGAGTCCATTTCCGTCATTAGAAATGGAGAATTAGAGGTTTAATCTCTGTGCCGAGATTAAAGTGGGGTTTATATGAGGAGAAGCAGACACCTCCACTCCTCTTCGCTGCCGCTCTGTTGATAGTCGCTTTGCGAGCATCTGTGGCGCTCTGCAGGCAGGCTGTGGGTGGGCTTGGCCACCGGAGGGTCTTGGAGCGAGTGCCTGCTTCATCATGGCCGTTTCTGGCCGTGTTGCGCTCCCTCCATCAGTCACGCGCGTTCAGTCCCCTCACATGCGGACTCCACCAGAACCCAGATAGCCATGAGTGCTTTGCTTTATAAACCACTAATGTTCTTAAACTCCCTCTTGTGACTTCAGAGCCAAGGCTGAAAGAGACCTATCACTTCATCAGAGTTTCACTTCCAGCAGCACTTTTAAGTCTTGGTTAGACGTGAAAGACGTTATACTGCATGCGGCGTGTGCTGTTGCAGAATTTCTTTATAGGTGTCTGGATAACAGTAATAGTAGAAGATTTCTTTCAGAGAAAAGTGTTAACAGTGCTCTGCGTTATCTGGGCCTGAACGAGCTCGAGCTCTGGGTGTATTACTCCTGATAACAGTGTCTTTGTGGGATCCTAATGTCTTTATAATCATAGGATTACTAAATAAAACTGTAAACCACTCAGCAAGTGCGTGTGTGTGTGTGTGTGTCCTTGTGAAAGAGTAAATTCATTTCTCTTTGGTTACTGAAGTTAAAGTCACACACTTTAATATAAGGATGCCAGAATGAACTATAGGACTATGTTATAAAGAAGCATTTTTTGTTCGCTAAAGAATATTTCCATCGCTGGTTCTTCTAAGCGTGAATGTGAATAATCTTTTTAAAGTTCCTCTAAAAACGGCCAAATACATTGCAACTGAATATTTACACCATGGAAGAGATCTGTAAATCTTAAATGTTTTCTTCACATCTCATTTACAAAAGAAGAAGAAGAAGAAAGAAGAACCCTCAGTGGCATCCTCAGAATGTAGAATCAGGTTTCGGGTGGTAGGTTTAGAAATGGGTTACAAACTCCAGTGTTTCAAGCTTATTTTTTAATTGAAATTCAAACAGTTCAGATCCATTGAATATCATGAAATGGTCGAAAGGACAGAGCTGAACTGCCAGAGGTTTAAAAATGGTGAGTTTACCCAGAAGTGGGAAATAATTCTGTAGCTCCATGCAGGTTTGGTCTGAGTTGGTCGGGTTCGTCCTACAGCAAGATTCTGTCCCTAAACATAAGTCCAAGCTCTGCCAGAACTACCTTAGAAACAAGAACAAGATGGAGAGCTGGAGAACATGGAGCGGCCAAAAGTATCCAGACTTAAACCCCACTGAGCTGCTTTAGGATGAACTGGACAGAAGAGTGAAAGCAGAGCAGCCTATAAGAGCCGCACACTGATGGGAACTTCTGCTGCAGAGCTGGAAGAACTTTCTGCCGAATGAACAGTGAGACACTGAACCGCTTGAATTTCAAAACAAAAAACCCAGAAAAAGTGGTGTGTTCTAAAACTTTTGACCGATAGTGTATAGGCTATATATAGTAAATAAATTGGTGTGTGGTTGTACAAGCTAGCACCGTCATGAGCATTTTCCACCCGTGGCTAGGGGTGTATAAATGTCTCGGCCCCAGTGCAGTGAAACTGGGATGAGCTGGAGTGCTTTTATAGTGCTCTGAAACTGTGTGTGTCACTGAGACTCTTTTAGGAGGCCTCCCAGGTGACATTTGTGCAGCAATTTGAAAATGAACTCCACAGTGCCCTCTAGTGTCCAGGATTTGGAACTGCTTCCTCAGTTGCTTTAGCCTGTTGTTTCTTGCAAAGAGTTTTGCGACTTTCCCACGTGTATAACTAATAAAGGGTTATCTTATCTTGTCATATATGAACACACCACACCACATCACAGCATATAGTGTGGAATTCATTCTCCGCATTTAATCTATTAATCAAGTGGAGCAGCGGGCAATCAGAAACAGATCTTGGGGAGCAGTGCCTTGCACAAGCGTCCCTCAGTGGTGCCACTGGCAGTCCTGGGATTCAAAACCCACAACCTTTTGTGGGGCAACCACCAGGCCACCAACTAGACAACCAGCGGAAATTCTTATGTAGCTTTAACTTAAACTCTATGGAAAAATTGGCGAGTTATGGACCAGAACGACTCTGTTTCGTGTTGTTAATGAGACAGTTTCCTAAAGCATATGCTGGAACTGTTGAAGAAGAGAGCGCAGTCCTTGTTAACGTATTACAAACAGTGGCATTAAAGATGCCAAATACACAGAAATGATTAGACGTTCATAGAGGAATCTCTAAGAGAAAATGGTTCTCTTCTAAGAGCGAAGGGGACATATATTTACTTTATGTACACCTTGTAGTTTCATGAAATGGAAATGAGCGGTGATTTACGTATTTCAAGGCTACATATTATCTTTCAGTTGAAAATCTCTCCCTCCTCTCGCTCTCTGTCTCTCTCTCTCTCTTTCTCTCTCTCTCTCTCTCTCTCTCCCTACTCCCTCTTTCTCTGACATTTTGAGTTGCATAAACATTTGCACAGCAGTATTTTTTAAAGGAGCTTCAGCATGTCTTGTAAATCTGGCTGCCTCTTTGATGTCTTATCTGGCTGAAGACGTTGCTTATAGTGTTGGAGGGATCTTATGGAATCCTGGTCCTTCGTACACGTGCATGTGTGTGACCCATACATCATATATCAAGAGCCACATAACCATAAACCATATTCTTCCCCTAAGAGTCACCAAATGACTCATAAAAGACTGAGACAATAGATGGCTCACATCAGGCAGGAATCAGTCAGCATCTCTTTATATTCTCTCGCATTATCTAGATCACTTCTTCCGAAAGTGAAGGTTCATAAACTTTAGTGTGCCCTGTTAGCCCCAGCTGAGAGTATGTGAGAAGAAGCACCATGAGCTCAGAAACAAGTAGTCTTGATTCATCTTCTTTTTCTTCTTCTCCTTTTTCTTCTTCTTCCAGACCATTGACAAAAAGCCTGTTACAAATGTGAGCTGCCTCAGATTACCCGAGTTAGCTTCAAAATCCTCCTGAAGATTCTGTTCGGAGAACATCTCCCCTCTCTCTTGCACTACTCTCACACAAATCTGGCCACTAACAAAACTGTAACCCTCATTTTTTTGTCAGAACACTTTTAAAATACACCGCATTGTTACAACGGTATTTGTCAAGTAGGGCTGCACGATATTAGGAAAACATGCGATATGCGATAATGTTGTTGAGTGTTACCATGGCGATATCATATGCGATAAGTGAGTAAAAACTTAGCCTTTATAGTGTTAATGTTTTTCTGCTTTGGATTTGCTGGTGACATAGACTCCAGACACTGACTAGTCTATGCAGAAAAAAAATGAAATGCAATGTTTCCATTCAGACATGTTTTTTTTTTTTTAGAGGTGGGCATAGATTAATTTTTTTAACGTCACTAACGCCCCCCCAACACAGAGAGACTGAGACAGGTTTAAAACGTGCGTGAACCGGACAAGTCACTGAATTATCAAGGTGAAATTCAGCATAACTTGCGTATTATAGACCCAGCTCCCTTCGTTCGGGGGGAGATGGGGGGGCGTTAATGGCGATTTTTTTTTTTATCGCGCGATAAGTATCTCGCACCGTTACCGGCCCAGCACTATTTTTTTTTTTAAAGAATTTACTTAAACAGAACATTGTTGAAAAAATCTCTTTTAAATCATTTAAATAATTTTAAATCTTAAATAAATGTAAACATAATTTAAATTATTGTACGTTCTTAGCCAAATAAAAAATAACAAAAGGAAGAATCTATAACAGCAGCACAGAAGATGAAGAAACTGCCCAGTGATGTTTTTGCCCTCTTCTCTTTGGCACTGTTTGAAAAGTTTTGGATAAACACCATTTATTGCAGTTGAGTCAATAAATGCGATATGAATATTTTTTCGCGATATGGATATTGTGCATGTTAATGTCGCGATGATGGTAAATTTGCGATATATTGTGCAGCCCTATTGTCAAATGAGCGATCAGTTCTTGAAGTTGATGTGCTGGAAGCAGGAAAAATGGGCAATCTGAGCGATTTTGACAAGGGCCAAATTCTGATGACAAGATGGCGTGATCAGAACATCTCTGAAATCCCACCTCCCTGCCTTTAAGTAGACGTCAACCTTAGAGGAAAGAAGACTGGCTATGGGAGAGACTTGTTATTGGAGAAAGCTGTTGTTTTGGATTTGTATTAGTTAATTAACTTTGCAAAATAATCCTTAGTTGTGTCTCGTTACGTTGGGTCAGATTAGTGTTTGTCATATATCTTACATCACCTTAGGAAGTCCTCTGTTAGATACATCAGGGAAGAGGCGGACACCACCCTTGTATGTTTTGCTTTGTTTGGTTTAGGTAGTTTAGAACAATTCACCTATAGCTTAGGTTTTTTTTATTCCATTCTTTCCTTTGGTATCATCTTTAAGCCCAACCGTTTGTCTGTGTTTGCTCTTATTTGTATATAACATCTCTGATTATAAATATTATCACTGTGCATTAGGGCTGTAACGGTACATGTATTCGTACCGAACCATCACGGTACATGGGTCACGATTCGGTACATGATGTCTTTCGGAGAATACATGGTACGACGGAGAACACTTGATTGAAGTAATACGGAATCACAGAGGGATCAAAGCGCAAGTAAATCATAAACCTGGATCGTAGTGTGGTGCAATAGTGCCACCTACTGGCGTAGCACTTACACATACATGAAAATATAAGCAGTGTGTGTTTACTGGTTAATACACTGCTGTTTATTTAAAATAAATTAAAACAAACCAAGCCTCATTCTTTAGAACTTTTTGTTGCTTAACTTTGCTGTATCGTGAACCGTACCGAACCATGACCCCAAAACCGAGGTACGTACCGAACCGTGACATCTATGTACCGTTACACACCTACTGGTCATACTTTCACTTGTCACCAATGTATTCTATTCTTTGTAAATACACTTAATACCTTTGTATTGAAGTCTCTGTCATTTTTCCTCGTGCGCCATTGAGAAATTAGTTTCCATTTTCACATTTCTGGCTGTAAAGAGGAGGTATAGCGGGTTGTTCTCAGTACTGAGTGGTTAGTAAAAGTGTTGTCCAAAGAAGGACAATCCCTGAACCAACAACAGGGTCATAAGCACTCAAGGCACAATGGTGTGCTGGGGCAAGGCCTGCTCTGTTCTGATCCCACATAACTAGCAATGAAAGAAAGGTGTCAGAACACACAAGGCATCACAGTTTGCTGCATGTAGTTGCAGACCAGTCAGAGCACCCATGCTGACCCTGTCCATCAACAAACGCACCTAAAATAGGCATGTGAGTATGAGATCCTCCCACTCCTGCACCTTCTTACATCTTTTTTAGATAAAAAGAAAACTGACAAAATCAGTCAATCCTGTCCTGTAGTCCAGCGTTACTCAAACTTATTTGTCCTGGGGACCAGTCAAGTCAGGCTTTGGGGCTGCATGGCTCTGCACATATGCCCCCCACACCCCCCGCAGGAATTATTCACCCACAGGAATTTTTTGGCGCAAAAAAATGTAAATCAGCGTTTTAATGTGAAGGGTGTGTCTGCTTTCTCGCCACTAACCGGTGGAAACGAGGAAGA
>JBBPCW010000133.1:625634-640930 GCA_037974425.1 Phenacogrammus interruptus
CAGTGTTTTATACTTTTCCTCATTAAATAAGATGGGATTCAGCTGATCACTGATCAGTCCCTCATAAAGCAGAATGAAGAGTTTGTGGAAAAATTTAACAGACACTGGACTGGTTGTCACTCATAGAGATGCTGATTTAAAAATACATTTGCAGCGGTTTCTTATGTTTGTCCAGAGATGTATATAATGCTCATATACTCACACAGACCTAGTAAGAACCTGGAACACCATGCTTGGTGGAGAAAATGATTGAAATCAGACTTCTACTACTTGAACCATATCTGCAGCACTGTAATGTGATTTTGATAGACTGGAAACCCTGAAGAAGAGCCACTTTTAATGGTTTAATGGTTCTTTAAATGTTCGAATTTTCAAGTGGTTACAGTCAATTTAGTTCAGGGTGGATAAGAGCCATATACTCTTAAAAATAAACTATTAATCTTAACTATTAACAATTGATTTGCCGAACCTCCATGGTTTGTGGTGGTTCCTTAAGGTTCTTCCCACACATTTCATTTCAAACAGTTCTTGAAAGAATCATCCAATCAAAGGTTCTTCAGGGAACGAAAAGTGGTTCCTCAATCACTCCCAGTCTGAAGCCTTTATTGTAAAGAGTGGGCTGAGATTTTTCTCTCTTGCTGGTAATGGAGTTTAGTGTGACTCCACTGTAAAAACCTCCAAAATTCACTTCCCAGTCAATCCAGTTCATTTATAGAGGATATAATTACAGTCCACTTTGTATCTCCAAAGTGGCAACTTTACTGTAAAGTAAAAACATTCTTTAACTTTAATGTAAGTGAATATAAAAAAACATTTCGTTGTTATTTTGGACCCTATCAGGAACATTTCACAGGATGTTAAGGGTGGCTGCTATGTGGAAAAATTGTGGCGATTTAAAGAACCATCCACTGAAAGGTTCTTCTTCAGAGAACTCTTAGCTCAGGCTTTCTTTCCCATCAGCATCGTTCTGAATCTGTGCCTTAAGGTGCTGCAGATACGTTCAAAATGGCAGAAATCTGATTTTAATTAAAGATCTGTCGGCTCCTTTGGAGCACCAGTTCTATCTCTGGGCTTTAAAAGTTCCCTCAAACAAGAAAATCGTGTCACATTTTATTTCTAACACAAGTATTAATTGTTTAACAATTAGGTGAAATAGCAAGTGGTCAGTAGTGCGGCTATAAAAACCACAGGCTTCATTTCACAGGTATAAGTCGACCCCTATCATTCACTCAGTCCTAATGTCTTTTTTTATACAGAATCCTGCAGCCAATCAGAAGACATAATTTACATATGTCTGTCTTAAAGGCACAGTCTTCTTAAGGAAACAATCTTTCAAAAATCTAAAACAAATAAAATAAAATACAATAAAATAAAATTAAATTAAATTTAATTTAATTTAATTAAATAAATAAATGAATAAATAAAATAACTATGTGTGGTTTTGGTAAATAAAACCACAAAAATGGAGCTTAAGGGAAAAATAACGAAATACAAGAAAAATGTATGATTTTTAAAAGGCTGGGAGAAAAATATAACTGGATTTCGAAGCAAAACCAAAACACCACCATGAGGTTTTTATAAAAGCCTGAATTATTTGCACAATAAGGTAAAAAAAAATTGCATACTTTCATGTACATATAGACCACATACCATCAGGTAAATTATACTCTAGATTCCAGTGTTAGTTTCTAATTGATTTTTATATCTGTCTTTTCTTTTCTATTTTTTCTTTTCTTTTTTTTTCTTTTCTAAGTTAAAGATGTTATAATGAACTTAGTTTTTGGCGACAGCGGTTTCTATACCCTGTATGCTTCAGATGTATCCATAAGCTTATTCATATTACCTCCTATAAAAACGGTGTTTTTAAAACCAGTTGGTCTGACTGCATTCACAGTTCATATGTTATTATGGTGGTCCAGTTTATATAAAAGTAGGCTTTGACTGCTTAAGACACTATTAAGAAGGTTTTACAGAGAAAAACAACCTGCGAATTGATAAAAGTCAAGCTATTCAGCCCATACATCAATCATGCAGGCATTCTGTGAAGCGAGCACCAATCGGAATGAACTGCTGGGTAAATATTGACTCTAGAGCAATCTGTTCAGAATGAACCCTTCCAAGATGCTCTCACTACTCGCCGTTTCACATAAGAACCGCGTTAAAAGCAATTAATACTTGTGTCAAATATGAAATGTGACAAGATTGTCTTGTCAGGGGTAACTTTTAAACCCCCAAAAGTTGAACTGGTGCTCAAATGGAGCCGGCAGGAGCTTTAATTAAAATCAGATTTCTGCTACTTTAACCATATCTGCAGCACTAAAGACTCTGAGGGTGACGCTGATGGAATGGGAAGCCTGGGTTAAAGGTTCCCTTGAAGAAGCTCCTCTTTCGGAACCTTTCAGTTAATGGTTCTATATAAAGGGCCCTTGGAAATGAGATGTGTGTGTGACGTTTAAAAAAAGCTTCACATCCTGTAAAAACAACACGAAATGGTGTAGACCCTTCACATTATGTCCTATAGAGGTTCACAAAAACCTTCAGACTCACATATCAGGCTTAACAGTAAAGGTGGTCGGATGGGTTCATTGTGTGCTGCTATAGAAAAAATCCAAATTCCCTAAAAAGTTTTCAATGGATTGTTTTTAAAGAACCGTTTTTGTAAATAAACCTTTTAAAAAACCTCCATCTCTGATTCTCAGAGGAACCCATACGTTTGTAATGAACATGTCAAGGTTTTTTGGACCTTCGTCTCACAAAGACGTTTACAGAAATAGTCGCTTAAGGAGCTATAAAGCTTCTTCTGTGCCTTCTTCTTCGGAAAAGACTTTTCTTAAAGGAGCATTGCCACATTATTTAATGAAATCGGCCACTGATTTTAAACTAAAGCCCAAACAGAGGCTGAACACCCACGAACAGAAAGCAGGATGGTGTCCCAGCCCCGGCTTGAGGTCTTCCTTCATTATCTGATTGTTTATTTATTTATAAAAAGGCCCATATATTTTTTGACTTGGTGGTTGAGCTCCACTCAGGTTGATTACAGCCAAGAGGTGGTCTGTCATTTGGGAGTTGCAGATCGATTTTAAAGTGTTGTTTGAAACGGCATGCACCGCACTGGCAACCCCCCCCACCCCCCGCCATCCCACCCCAGCTCCCCCTTCCACTCTCCACCTCAAACAGGCTTGTAAAATAAGCCATTATGGAGAACAAGGGGAGGGCAAGTTTCAAAGGAACAACCACTCCTTCTTTCCAAACTAAGCCAGTCCTAATTAGGCTCTGATTAAGAATAGGGCCCGATTTCTCAAGGGATGATGGCCGGAGACCCAAAAAATAGAAAGTCGTACACAAACATGCAAACACTTGCTCAACAAGACAGATCTTTTAAAGCCCTTTTCTGGTGGGGAGGGCGGCTCTGGAAACATCTGCAGCTCTTTATGAGCAAGTAGCCAGTAGTTAAGTTCTAAACAGTTTCTGGTGTCATTTCAGTTCCACTCTTTTTCTCGCTCTCTCCTCATCTCTGCCTGCCATTCCCTTCGCACCGCTCTGCTTCTCATGCCTTTATAAGATGCAATACGCTCTCCTGGTGGAGCTGCCATCTCAAGGCTAGAGTCACAGGAGCCGTGCCAAAGCACCATCGATGACAACAATAGCAATTAAAGCAGGGGCCGATTTGTACACATCTGGAGTGGATTTCCTCACTAGAGGGGTTTGCAGCTTTCAGAATCCACTCCTTCTCTCTCTCTCTGCTCTCTCTCTCTCTCCCCCCTCTCTCTCTCTCTCTCTCTCTACCTCTCCCCCCCTGACCTCTCTCTCTCTCTCTCTCTCTCTCTCTCTCTCTCTCTCTCTCTCTCTCTCTCCCAGCTTCTGAATGGAGGGCGTTGGGCAGTGTTTTTTAAAAACTGTTTGGTTAAAAGCAGATGGTAGGTTTACGTGAGAAGGGTCTGCAGATAAACAGCTTAGACGTGCCGTTCGACCGCTGACAGAGTCATCACGCTTTGCTCAGGAAGAGTCCAGAGTAAGTGTGCGAAAGATGCCTTACCTCCATAACCCACCGCCAGCCCGTCATTTCCCGTGGGAATTTCTGTCCCAATCTCTTCGTTTGTAAATAAAACGCAGAGGAGCTCACCCTCTGCCTCCGTTGTGGGGAGTCTATCTTAGGAAACGCGCATTTGTTTTATTTGTCAGTTGTGGTTGACCCCCGGCTTTCTTGGAGTGACACTGATGAACAGTTACATGTAGTTTCAGGATCATTTTAGCTCTACAGACACAGAACAGCCACACAAAACTCAGGACCGTAGATTTGTGGCCAGCGACAGGTGCACTGGAAGCTCATGTGTCTATCTAAACTAAAAGAGAAACAAAAGAATTCACCTTTGAATATACTGTTGTCTCATTAACAGAACGGAAAGCCTTCAGAGTAGTAACTTTACAAGAGATGGAAAACTAAAACATTCTACATAATTAATGTGATGTTAATGTAAGTTTTTGGAATTTTGGAATGAAGTATCAGTTGTGCATCATGTTTTGCAGAAACTACAAATTACTGGCATATTCAAATGGGACGAAACATAAAAAATAACATTTTGATTACAATGATAACATTATATGGACATTAGACACGTCACAGTGCAGCCTAGACAAGACAAAAGACACTGCAAACAGGGCAACTCGGCACATTACAATTATATTAAAGGGTATTCGCTTGTCTTTCAATGCTTAATGTGATAATTCTGCACATTATTTTACCATTTGCCCCACTGTAGTGTATGTAGTGTAGCCCAGACAAAGCCACTGGTTGAGGTACTTGAAGCTCGTAGCCTCTAGTCTGGCACTGTGCAAACTCCATATGCCTAAATCATCACATGACAATGTCAAATTGCTCACCAAAATGCAGTTGATTATGTGGTTTCTGACACTGCATCACATTCTGCTGTTTACAAAGAGCCCTCTGAAGTTGTGTTGAAGTCTATAATAGCTACAGGTCTGAGTCGTTTTTTTCATTAAGGGGAAAGTGTCACGACTGAGGGGGTTAGCCGTGATCTACCTCGGGGCACGGCCCAAAACGCAGACCAGGGATCCAAGCTGAAGTGACTTTATTTACAAACCAAAACAGAAAACAGAACAAAAACCAGGCACGAGGGCCATCAAGAACAACAACCAGAATACAGGATACAAGAATCAGGTAATCAGGAAACAGACTTGGAACGAACGTGAAAATGAGGTGATGGACCGATATTGAGGATTAACACAAACAGACTTAAATACACACAGAAATCAATGGGCAGAACACAAACAGGTGAATAACAGAAAACACGTGATACATGAACAGAACAGAATATCAAAATAAAAGCCCCCAAAACATGACCAAAACAGAACAAAAAACAACCAAAAAGCAGTAGCCACTACTGGCCACTGACCGTACCGTGACAGAAAGTAAATGCTGATTCTTCAAAATTTGCTCCGAAAGCCTACGTGAAGCAAAAATGTTTCTAAACTGAAATGTTTTGTTCTTTCAAATGTGACTGCAAGCGAAGATTAACAAGGTCCTTTAGCCTCTGATTTCCCCTGGGATCAGTAAGGCTTTCAGATTCTGATTCTGATGTCATATACAGTGGAAAGACTGTTAAATGGAAACACCAGCAGTAGGCTACTACTGCTAAACTGCAGTGTCTGCACAGCACTTTGTGGTGGTGATATCATGTCAATTTGAAGCATGAATATATTTACATTTTGACTTTTTTATCAAGTCCATACATTAAATTAAGAGGTGTTGCAACTATTCATCAACCCTATAAGTTATATTTGGGGGTTTTAGTGCAGTTTTGGTTTACGCAATGCATGTTCCCTGTTTAATCATTAGACCCAGAGTTCCCAAACTGGCTATTACAGCAGCTACAGAATGACAGAGTGATTTCAGAGTAGGGGCTGTAACAATGTGTGTTACACAATTTCACTGTGCTGCAGTGTGACAATGTGCGTTGTGGTCATGTGACAGTGCAGTGTGGAGAGTAAGTATTACATTCTGATATTTGAACTTCATTCTAAATATTTAGCGAATATTGAAATGCA
Source organism: Phenacogrammus interruptus (assembly GCA_037974425.1). NCBI lineage: Eukaryota > Metazoa > Chordata > Actinopteri > Characiformes > Alestidae > Phenacogrammus > Phenacogrammus interruptus. The sequence continues at coordinate 631,701 of JBBPCW010000133.1, forward strand.
ATTATGTGACAACATTTGAGTATTATTGCAGTAACAAGAGCAATAACTCTCTAAACAGCTCCAATGTCTCTTTTTAAACACATCAAATGTGTCTCATTCAGTACACTTTCATGCCATTTACATCCTCTCTCTGGCTATTTTATCACAGTTTAAGTTCTAAGCGCCCCACTGCCATCTTCATTCACACCTAACAATGCCTTCACTTCTTCAGACGTCTATGGAAGTGAGGAATTAGCAAGACAACAGCTACAAAGTCTATGTTATGGGATGGTGGAGTGCAAGAATACAGTACAGACGGTTATCATGTCTATACAGAACATCTATTAGGTCTGAACTTCTGTTTACTGACTGAAAATTGCCTTTATTTCTTTCAGTCCTGTTGAATATTTCCTCAGTGTATCGAACCATGAACCCTGCATTGTCAGTTGAACCAAATCATGCTTTCGAAGTTTATGGGTGGAAGAATGTAGCTAAAACAGTGGTATTAGCATTTAAAGGCTGAAATGTTTTCTATAGTTTTGTCCATTTTTACAGATAATATTAGGCTGCGTGAATCAATTTAGCGAGCAGCTGCAGGGCAAAACCTAAGAATCAAACTTCAGAAACAAAATCTATCTTGGCTAACTGAGTAGAGATAAGAGGAAGATTGTAGAAATTACATTTTGGTATTTAGTCTGTCAGATTTATATGCAGATTCCTACCATGAGTAGAGGGTGGGGTGGATTCCAAAATGTAGCTTGAGCCGCATTGCAAAAGTTGTCAAGACAGAGCCAGTCAATAAACAGAAGTTCAGACCTAATAGATGTTCTGTATAGACATGCGATGTGTCCGAAATCGTAGTGCGCGATTTTAGTGAGTAGTGCACTCACACTGAAAACCAAGCTAAAAAGAACTGAAAGAACCCGGATGCTGCACTGAAATCGTCCAGAAAATGCTGTGCAGAACGATGGACACTCTGCACTAAACGGGCGCCATTTTGACCGCGTAGCGGAGGGGGCGGGACTTCGATTTGGATAGTGGCGCCAAACAGCCCAAGCTGAGGCAGCCGATTTGTATAAATGTGAGTAACGTTAATAAAATTATTACTTATGTACACTGCAGTAAAAGCGGCAGATATTTTGGCGGCTGGAGAATTGCGAGCAAATGTTAGGGTGTGTCCGAAATCGCGCACTAGCATCAGTGCACTGAGATTTAGTGCGTAGAGCTCACTGTGCACTGCCTTCTGTGGTGCGCACTGCTGTGGGTCAGTGCTGTCTTAAACACAAAGCGGAAATGACGGACTAACATTTGCTCGCAATTCTTCAGCCGCCAAAATATCCGCCGGTTTTACCGCAGTGTACATCAGTACAATAACTTTACTAACGTTACTCACAATTATACGAACCAGCTGTCTCCGCTTGGGCTCGTATTTCACTGTTTGCCGCCACTATTCAACTCGAAAACACGTTGAAAGCCCCGTGGTACCCGTTTTTCGTTCTGCACTGCGTTTTCTGGCCGATTTCAGTGCACCATCCGGGTACTTTCTGTGCACTAGCTTGGTTTTCAGTGTGAGCGCACTACTAAAATCGCGCACTAAAAGTGCACAAGTGCGCGATTTCGGGCACACCGTTAGTCCGTCACTTCCGCTAAGTGCAAAACGTTAGTGTTCCGTTTAGGACAGCACTGACCCACAGCAGTGCGCACTACGCACTAAATGTCAGTGCACTGACGCTAGTGCGCGATTTTGGACACACCCATGATAACCCTCTATACAGTAAGGTGGTACTCCAGCATGCCATAAAATAGGCTCAGAATACTGCAGTCAAATTTGTTGTCTTGCTAATTCCTCACTTCCATAGATGTCTGAAGAAGTGAAGGCAATGTTAGGTGTGAATGAAGATGGCGCTAAGAACTTGATAACAAAGCCAGAGAGAGGATGTAAATGGCATGAAAGTGTATTGAATGAGACGCATATGGTGAGGTTAAGAAGAGGCATTGGAACCTCTAACCGTTCAGAGAATTGTTGCTCTTGTTACTGCTGTAACAATCAAATGTTGTCACGTGTTTAACTGTGTAGTGATGTCCACAATAAATGTTTCCTACAATGGTGCTTGAAAATTTGTGAACCCTTTAGAATTCTTTAGGGCCGCATAAATATGACATGCAACATAAAATAAACCCCAATTATTAGACAAATGGGACAAAATGGTTTTACTTGGGCATTCTCTTATTAAGAAAAGAATCTAAAATGACAAATCTGTGAGTGGTAAAAAAAACATGCCAAAAATGTAGCTTGCTTACAACTAAGCAAGACAGTCCAATACAGTTTTATCAATTTCAAATAATAATAAAAGTATCTCTTTTCCATGTGACCACAAAAGTGGTGTTAAAGACCCCACACTTTCAGCAGCATTTCTACTCTTGTTCCAACAAGTGAAATGTGAGAAAGCATTAATATTTTATCAGACTGTGATTTCTAAAGATTAAAGTGCAGTCTTATAATCCAGTTACATTACAATTCAATGCTTATTATTCTGTAACTATATACATTTTTTAATTGAGTTATTATTTGTTAAGTATTCTGTTAGTGCTGATCTGAAAATGATGAATCAAAAGGTTTTTTAAAGAAGTTCCAGAGATGTATCCAAGAGAGTGATCCCAGACTTTTCATCTCTCTACGTTCAGCTGTCTTCGGATTTTCTAATGCATTAAACAGGATCCGCTTTCTTGCTCTCCCTGAAATTAAATCGTTTCTGTTAACACTCTCCATCTGTCTAGGAAGTGCTTCTTCTACTCTGTCCATTTTGAACACAGTGTAAGAAACCGCTCAGTTAACATACTGCAGAAATACTGCAATAATTCATTATATTCCCTAAACACACCAGATTCCTGTGTACATTTGGGGAGATTAAGCTCAAGCTTACTTCAAATGTTGGATTTTACAACAATTAGCTGTTATTTGCAGAATGTATTAGTGATGCTGACCAAGCAGCTTGTCCATGATTACTGTAATAATGGGGTGGAACTTCCAAGCATTGCCTTATTGTTATTGATTTAACTTTTTTTCCAATTTATTTCACATTTGTGACCCATTCTACCGTAATGAGTCGGCATTTTTTTTTATGCGGGCTGATAATGTTGAAAAACATCAAAAATATCGATTTTTCATGAAAGGAAAGGTATTCAAAATGAATATCTCAATGTCGCATCGTGGAAATAATTGTGAAAATGTACTTAAATGGCTATTTAAGCTGAGTTGCAGTTCTCAAATCTTACACAAATATGAATTATTTGATAAGTATTTTAGAAATAGTTTGAAATAACTGAAGCTTCAGTCTGATTTAAAGTATTTCTCTAAGTATCTAAATGTCTGTAGTAAAATGTTATTGTTGAATACTGGGTGCATCTCTTTGAATGCTATGAATTGTTAAAGATATCGACAAAAAACTGACAGAAACTTTAAATGTGATTTTCTTGGTTTTTCAGTTGGAAAATGGTGCTGCGAGACCATCATTCAAACTATTGTAACTTGACAACCATTTAAGATACAGCTTTGACCAAGATATCATTTTAAAGCTTATTTTTTCATCTGATACCAAAACCTCAATTTTGAATGTTGGGTCACTGTGACTCATTTTGCAAGATCAGGTCACATTTTTTGTTTTGTTTGGTCATGTTATAGAGAGTAGATCAGTTAACCACCTGTTTATATAGTTTTACAGTCAAACAGTTTTACATTACTGGCAGCCTTACAGTCTTCACCAGGGGCATGAGGGCATGTAACTGCGGTAATGTACCAGTATGCATGAACAATCACTATGTACCAGTCAAGTATTTGCTGGTCGAAGTTAGACTGTGTCGGTTACTGGAAACTGCTACCTGTCAGTTACTGTTATTTTACACTTTTTTCTACAGTACAGCTGACTAAAACATGTTGGTTAAATGACAACTGGAGTTTGCAGTCAGTGACAGATACAACCTCACTACCTTAGTCCCACCAATTGGACATTAAAATGTGATTGGCTGATTATAGTGCTCTAATTATGTCAATGCGTAATCTCTTCTGTCCAGCTCCTGGAGTTCTAACCAACTGGAGAGCTTGTTTGGCTGTTTCCACTGGGGGGTTTGTTTCTATAAGTAGTATTACAACGTGTAAAACAACACGCATTACATTTTTATTGAACAGAAATTAACTACATTTTAAACACATTATATGGACAAAAGTATTGGGTCGCCTGACTATTACACCAACAGGGACTTCAATGACTTTGCATTAAATTATATAGACTTTAATGTGGAGTTGGTCACACAGCAAAAACAGCTTCCACTCTACTTGAACGGCTTTTAACATGATTTTGGAGTTTCTGTGGGAATTTGTGTCCATTCATTCTGTAGAGCATTTATGAGGTCAGACACTGGTGTTGGATGAGAAGGTCTGGATCACAATCTCTGTTTCAGTTCATCCCAAAGGTGTTGGATAGGGTTGAGCTCAGGGCTCTGTGTGGCCAGTTTTTCCAAACTGAACTGTTTCAGACTTCATGTCTTTATGGAGCTCGCTTTGTGCACTGGGACACAGTCATGCTGGAATAGCAAATTGGGTCCACAAAGTTGGAAGCTTGACATTTTCCAAAAATGTCCTGGTCTGATGAAGCGTTTGCCTTTCACTGGAAGAAAGAGGCCTAACCCAAACCCTAAAAACAGGTGTGTCCCAATACATTTGTCCATATAGTGTTGTTTGTTTATTTTCTGAAGGCCAAAAAGGCCATGATAGTTCTTCTCTGTGAAGAGGTCATAGTTTCACACATAGTCAGGGAGAGAGAGAGAGGAGGGTTAATGGTGCTATGCTGTTATAGTGATGGTACGTACGGTATCAGTCGGTGCAGTGCCTCTGTCTGATACTGATAAAGGACATGGGTGGTCCTGGTAATGCCCTACAGTATGACGTCATGCCACTGCAAGCCTTTTCCTGCGAACACTTATCAATTATGAAGAGATACCAGTGTCATTCATTTATATTACCAATATTACAGTACCGATATACAACACTTCATTCCTTAATATGAGAAAATGCCATATTATACGGACAAAATGCCATATTTTGTGCTTATATTCCTAAACCTGACAAAATGCCAGTTAAAAGAACTGTTAAGTGTGCCACGTATGTTCAGAGCACTGCAACCTGTTCATTGAGGGTAACATTTCGAAAAGGAAACATTGTTCTTTCTGCATTTGCTCTTCCTCTCTCTGTGCGAAGGTTTTAGTGCAAGTTGCATGTAGGCAGACAATGAGAAGCGATTGTTTTAAGCTCTATCTCATGGCCTTTGAAGATCTGATTCACTTCCTCACCCGAGCGACGGTTCAAAACTTAGGCAAAGGGAGGCAAACAGACAGCAAAGTCTTACTTTGCATTCTTATCACCGCCGTCATCTCGCACAATGAAAAAGTCTGTGTGTCTGCTTGTGTGTGTGTGTGTGTGTGTGTGTGTGTGTGTGTGTGTGTGTGTGTGTGTGCGCGCAAGTGAATATTTCAACGTGGGGGATGGGCCCGAGCAAAAGAGGGGAGGGACAGAAGGAAGGTGATAGACAGAAGAAAGAGTGGAACACAAGAGTGAGAGAGGAAACGGTGAAAGATATGGTGATTGAATGGGGGATGTGTGTAGGGGAGGCTGGGAGAAGTTACCTTAAATGTTTGCCAAGAAGACGTACATAAGTGCAGCCTAAGAAAAATGGATCAGAACACAATACAAATACTGAAGAAAATGAGTTCAGTCACTGATGGAAAACACATATTTTGCAAAGGTGGAAAAAAAATACTTAGTTAAGTAGTATTTAGTTATTTTCCAAAATGTGTTCGTACTGAAATCGAACCCTTAAACTCCAGTTGCACAGAAAATAAGAAAATAAGTAATGAACTGCACCTCCAAGTCTGCACCTCACACAAACTTCTCTGCTGAAAAAGAAGCAAATAAATGTGGGCCTAAAGTTTGTACTAGAGCATTTAGACCAGGGGTACCGCAGACACACTCAAACTGTGCTGGACATGCACCATCCGCATTAGACCCCCAACGCCCCCCCCACCCCACCCTGCCCTCTTATTTTTATAAATGAGAAGAGTTTTGGGACGACATCCTCCACTACTCTTGTTCCAACAAGTGAAATGTTAGAAAGCATTAATATTGTATCAAACTGTGATTTCTAAGGATTAAAGTGCAGTCTTATAATCCTGTTACATTACAATTACATGCTTATTATTCTGTAACTATTAGTGGTGCAACGGATCACTGTTGAATCGTGATCCGAACCGATCCCTCTCCACGGTTCGGCACGCATGTGATCCAAAGATCCGAAAGAAAAATAAAAGCTCCGCTAAATGGTGCGTGTAGTCAGTCTGTCAAGCGATAGTCATGGCCAGCGACATTTTTTTCAAGCGCGTCCGCGCCGCGTCGAGTTAAAAAAACCGTGTAGCAGAGTTACAGCAAGGGGTTTTCGTTGGAGGAAATGGAGAGCGCAGCTGATGGTTGTTTAGTAACGACAGACGCTTCCGAAGCGCAAGCGCCTGAGCGCTTTTGGAAAGAAGGAGAAAATGACGCGCCTCGCGTTTTCCACGCGTTTTTAGGCATCTTCGTCTTTTTGAAAAAGAAAAAAAAAAAAAGCTCACCTCTGCTTTGCTTTCTTTCTTTCTTTTTTTGATGATGTGGACAGTTTTATTTTATTCTCCATGTTCAAAGTAAGAAGCAATAAAACCTTAAACTGCATTTTAAATTTGTTTTTGATTGTGTCCACATTAAAGGAAATAATTATGCCCTGTATTGTCGTTATATAATTGTGTGGAATGTTTTTATTGGGCAAAAATACTTAAGTAAATGAAAAGTTTAATTTGTCTCGTCTTTTTTTTGCTGATCCGAATCCGAACCGTGATTTTTTCGATCCGTTGCACCACTAGTAACTATCATACATTTTTTAAATTGAGTTATTATTTAAGTACTATCAACCATTCTGTTAGTGCTGATCTGAAAGTGATGAATTCAACATGTTTGGAGAAAGATGTTTTGCAATGTTACTCCAATATAAGTGAAAGTCATACAGTCAAATTTCACTTAAGTGAAAGTAAATGCTTCCAAAATACTTCAGTAAATTAAAAATTTCACTTCATTGTTGATTTATTGCCACCGCACATTCGATACCTAATGCATCTAACTTGCCTGTAGAAGATGTAGGATACGGAATAAGGTAGAATGTTACAGAATGAAACACAAATTGAATTGATAAAGAAAACAAGCCTTTTTTAATTAATTGTACACTACACACCTACACAAAATGTATATGTATGTACTATATACTATATATTTAAACAAAGTTGACAACTGAGCTGCTGTAAATGTAGTTGGAATGGAAAAAATTAACACATCCAACCAAATTTTCATCGCAGGTTCATAACAGTGGCTATAAAACAGCAATACCAAGCAAACAAACTTGCAACGCAACTGACTTTGACATCAAAACAATACTCTCCATCTCACATGTACAGGCAAATCTCAGTGTGGTCAAATTAGTCAAACTTGTAAAAGTCCTTATTTATCTTAAGCAGAAGTTGCGTGAGCTAACTGCTGCCCGACTTGCATCGCAGTGTTACAGCGGACAGGCGTGACGTAAAACCACTGGTGATTTCTGATAGGCTGTCATCTGCTAAAAGACCAATCACGTGAGAATGAGACAATAACACCCACTTTCAGAACGGAAGGTAACGAGTATCGAGACCCTTGACAGAAATGTAGTGAAGTGAAAAGTACGCTTTTGCCTTTCAAACGTAGTGAAGTGAAAATTTCCCAAAAAATACTACTCAAGTGAAATACAGATACTCAAAAACCGTCCTTAAATACAGAACTCAAGTAAATGGAGCATCATGGCATCATGGTTCTCTGCAACAATGGAGCCATGTGCTAAAAATGCTTTATTTTACTACTAACTACTGTAAATATAAACTCCCAAAATAACTCAAGTCGGTCTACTAAGAAGGTGACAAGGCCTGCAAGGCTAGCCATTCTGACTTGAATCTTGTCGCAAAAAAAAAAAGCGAATTACTTATGATATAAAGTACATGATATTTCAAAGCAAAAACAGCTTTTCAACAAAGTACTAATTTTATAAAATTGTCGTGTCTGAATACTTTTTCAATTTCAGTTCTGTAATTTAAACACAATATTGTTAAACTACTTTTACACATCATGTCCGTCCATGTCCTGTTGCTGATTAAAATGATCTCTTCGGGACAGCAATAATAAATACTCCAGCAATTATTTTATTGATTATATATAGATCGGCAGGATACCAAAAATTGTACCCCACATACACGATATGGACAAAAATACTGGGGCATATTCCCTGGAATAAAGAGCCTGGCCTGAAAAACAGGTGTGTCCCAATACTTTTGACCATGTAGTGTATGTGGGGTACTTTTTTGTCTTTAGGTGCTAATTCCACATTCATCAAATGACATTTGCAAAAAGGGAAACATTAAAATAGCTGTGAGAACCTTACAGCAAAAACACATGACCAGTACCATAAGGCTGTAACACAGCCCTGTTCTGTGTATTCGGTAACTTTTACAGATAACATTTACATATTAATCTCAAATACCTGCAGCCATATGGCATGTTCATGGCACACAGATTACGTATCAAGCATGGAGTTGCTGAACTTCTGTTATTCAGCATCTATCACCATAAGAGCTATTCCTAATTTTTGTCTGAAATTAAATGATCACACTTTAAAGTTTAAGTAATTGCTGGAGCGTATCTGTTGTCAGCAACAGTGAGAAGAATTGGGACTCACCCCTCAGGCTTAAACAGTGGGAGTGGTGGTGGTCTAGGATACTTGCCTCTGGACCAAGAGATCATGGGTTTGAATCCTATCTTCAGTACACCACCACTGGGACACTGAGCAAGACCCTTAACCCCTAGTTGCTCCTGGGAGACTGCCCCCTGTAGTTGGAGAAAGGAAGCCGCTTTGGATGAAAGAGTGCTACATGCCATAAATGAGATTCCTGAAATAAAATCTGAAAAATGGAACTGAGAGAAAGTAACCAGTACTCACAAAATCTGAACTGAAAAAGACTTTTTCCCAAGTGATGTGCATAAATTCAGGCTCAGGCGATTCATTAATGGAGAATCACCTGTTAATTCAGTTCAAAACTGATACTAATTCAGGAAAACAGGCCCTATGTGGAGAACTGTTCAGAATATGGTTTTTATA
>JBBPCW010000133.1:658897-672168 GCA_037974425.1 Phenacogrammus interruptus
GTGTGTGTGTGTGTGTGTGTGTGTGTGTGTGTGTGTGTGTGTGTGTGTGTGTGTGTGTGTGTGTGTGTGTGCACTTGCTTGAATGTATGTGTGTAAAGCACAGTCTACTCAGAGATGACCAGTGCACATTCTTAAAGGTAAAGATCATAAACTGTGAAAGCTCCCTGGCCTGATTAAATTTACGTGATGAGACAAACTGGCTAAAAGTAATGGCCCGGCACTACTTTGCTACTAATGGCCCCATTACAGGCAGTTAAAAACACAGCCCTGGGAGATTGGAGGATTGTTTACTGCACTGTCCCGGCAGAGCGCCAGCGTTTATCCTCTGTGTCTATCCCTGCAGGCAACTGATCATTGAGAACTTTATCCCTCTGGAGGAGAAGAATAAGATTGTCACGAGGGCCATCTTTGATGAAGAGGACGACACCTGGAAGATGAGACCAATCACCCGCATTCACGAGTATGAAAATATGCAATAACTAGATTATTGGCACTGCTGAGCTATTAGCAGAAGTCTTAGTACTTTAGATCTGTAGTGTGTACATATCTGTATTGTGGGTGGGCTTCATCACTCTGTTGCTTCTGTGTTTTCTCTCTCAGTGATCAGCAGATGATGAACAGGCCGGTGTCTGCAGTGGGCTACAGGAGGCCTCTGAGTCATCACGCCCGCATGGCCATGATGATGCGGCCTGATGCGAGATACAGGGTGCGTGACTCTTAACACTAGGACACCACTTGCGTATAAGTGCTTACTGAAACCGTCCTGTCCTTTGCCAAGTAATACCTATTAGCAGATTTAATGGAAATGTATTTTTGTAGTGTAAGTCTGTCCTCTTGCCATTGCAGTCCCCTTGCATGTGTAAAAATAACTCACAAAATTTGGCAGTTAGGCTTCACTGTAAGAAATTCTAAAGGGAAAAAATAAGCAATGGTTTGATGGATACACCTAACCCTACATGTTAAATAAAGTGAGTACTGATTCAACAGTCACCTTGAGAATGTTATCAATAATCTGTTATTGTAACTGTGAACTAATGATACAATTATTTGTGATTACTGTTGATGCTGACCAAAAAAAAAAAGGTCGACAGATATTTCTGTAGCCTGTTTTTCACTCAGCATTTTGTGGACTGAGTTTATTTTAGGCTCAATGTACAAATATAATGTACAAATATATATTACACAAAGCATAACAGTCAGCATAACCTACCTTCTGTTGCTATTATACACTTTATATAAGCAGATAACATAAGAAGCTAACAATGCATTATATTCAGTTTTTCTTTCAGTTTACATTGATTTCATAAATTATCAACAGCTTATCTTAGCCTGTCTTGATTCCAAGGGAGAAAAAAACATTGGCAGCAAAGGATATTCAGATTTTATGACTATATACCATAGAATAAAGCATAAAAAATGCATTATTAGCTTGGATACTGTAGTATAACAAATGGTGGGGGCGGGGGCGACTTGGTCTGTACAAACCAAAAATACAGAATTAGTTTTTCATCACATTGACTTTTTGCCCTATCCTTCACCCTTAGGCCGAGAATATCCTAATGCTGCACCTGGACTTCCCCTCTCGCACTACTAAAGAGTACAAAGAACCTGTGATTGCTCCTAAGGTGGCTGCAGCTCTGGAAGATGCCCTGAGGGAGGAGGATGAGATCCAAGTGGATGCAGCCGGCCTTTATGCCAACCTGAGTGCCAGTCCAGGCTTGGGTGGCATCTGCAAGAAGCCAAAGTCAGGGTGAGAACCTCTGCCCTTTTCTTCATGTGCCCTCTCCTCTCCTCGTTTTACTTCTGTCTGTTTTGTGTGATTCATTTTGTCACCTTAATTCCAAGTTTTCCCTTAATTTTTTTATAATTAGTTTTTTTGTCCCATCCCCAATTCTCTCTTTCACAGCCGTCCCAAAACAGGAAAGAAGGTGAACACGCCCACTTCAGCTCCCAGCCCCTCTGGTTCGGGTTCCCCTCTGTACCCCAAGTCCCGTGGGCTTGTTCCCAAGTGACACCTCCCCCACTCCTAAAACTTCTTCACCTCCAGTCCCTTCATCCTCATGAACAGATGGGTATCCTCCTTACTTGACACCTGTTTTATAATCCTAGCAGATGTTGTGACCACTTTTGATACTCGAACCATACAGCTCGCTGGATTAAATCTCTTAAAGACGAAAAATAGAAACAGTAAAAGGACACTTTCCTGAATAAATGGGACGAAAGAGTAGGTTACATGACCTTGTATGTCAGTAGAAATCCCATTCAGAGCACAAAAAAGGTTATGTTTGTCTGAATTATATTGTCTAGTCTTACAAATTAACTGAGAACGTCCTTGTTCTTGGTGTACAGTGGCACAGAGATTGAATTGCGTGGCTTAGGCCCTTACTTGAGTAGCAGGTTTATGATTTCTGTGTGTATGTATATGTGAGGGAGTTCTGGACCACAGCTGGTCCTGGCATCGTGACACCACATGTCCGCTCCACCATGATGTGCTGTGTGTGAGTGTGGGTGCTTACAGATGTTAAGTCATATATAGTTACGTTTTATTTTCAATTGTAGAATTTAACAAATTTAAACTCTAGCTGGGGCGAGTTTTTTCTAGCTCGTTCATCTCTACACATGCGCTGTGGTGTCGAGATAAGTGAGAGGGAGCACTATATCATAGGTCCACTTCTTCAGAAGCTCCTCAGCCCTTCCTCCATGTCCCTTTAGAACTGGGGTGCCAAGGGATTAAGGAAGTAAGGGCATTAGAATGCCTCTGGATTGGACCTGCGTGTCAAGTCAGAACTGTAACAAGTAGATGCTGTTCTCTTTGGGTCCCCTGAGCTGGAAGGATGAGAGTGGGGAGCTTCTACAGGTCAGCACATACCAAAACATCAGGGGTTCCAAGGTGCCTTAGATTCCCTTTTTCCTTGTGAAAAGGAAGAGAGGAGGGTGTTTGACTTCTCTTCTTGGTTAGAGCGTCCCTTGGAATTGATGTTTGCGTACTTCTAATTGAATCCGTGCCACTTGGTGACTGAAGCGTCCGAGTGTTGTAAAGGCCGAACAGCTGTTTTGAAATATCACTGTGCATTTCCCTTCGGAACATCTGTAAGTGGGATTTCTATTATAATGTCTTTTATAAGCTTACATTTAAAAAGCACATTTTTCAACCTACTCTCTGTCTGATGCATCAGTACTGCATTTTGATTGAGCACTCTCAGTTCACTTCCCAACCCTTAAAACTAAGAACTTATAAGAAACCATTGGGCAGTTGCTCAATTCTTTTGCGAATAACATTGAAAATACATTTTGAAAGCAACATATAATGGGATGGGAGAAAAAATCTAGAACAATACACGATCTGTCACTGTAATATGTACATTTTCCTTATATCCGCTCATTTGGAACAGAGAGCAGAGAACCAGGGATGCCACATAAAAAAAAAAAACTACCAAAAGCTACAAATACAACTGATTATTCAGTCTTTCCATATTCCACTAAATAACAAAAGGTATAATTAGTCCCGCTTAATGAAGTTGGTCAGTGTTCTTCTAAGTACTAAAGGTATCACGATAAAGCATGTTGACTTTATCGGGATAATAGTGTCCTGTTGTTCAGCTCTAATGTATAATAATTTGTTAGAAACTACAACCATTACACTCTTTACTATACATGTCTGAGATGATCAAATATGAGAGAATGTCCTGTTTATTTAACTTTCTAATACAAGGGAGAGTAAAAATGAAAGATTTTTATGGCATTTTAGCATCATTTCCAAATATCTTTGCCTGTAAAGAGGGAAAGTTTTTGGTTCTTTTCTAAGATCTGTTCCAAAATTGTCATCGTTGGGGAAACGGCTGTACGCTACATTTGCAACAGATAGAGATTGGGTTGAAAAATCCAAACTCTGGAAGGAAAGAAAGCAACTTTGGGTTTAAACAAACACAGTCTGAAGAAAGCCTTCTCTGTATAAACAGAGTCCCTGGTATAACTGAGAAGAAAAAAAAGGCGACCTCATGCAAAATAATATTTTGCCGGTGCTCCAGGCAACACTAATTCAGAAGTATTAGCGAACTGAGGGTCTCTAGAACTGTTAAATCGTGATATGCTCGAAACCCCACCCTCTACCTTACCAATATGGGTAAATTCATTGCTTGCTGCTACTGTAGGGTTTGATTAACCCCCTCCCCCATTACATAGTATACAGTTTATATATATAAAAATGAATATATGTATAAAGTTCTCGGTAAATAGTTCTGCTATACTGTTGAAAAAAAATTGAATGCAGTCATAAAGCAACATTTATAACGCTAACTTATTACTGTTCTTGTCTTTTATATTCAAGCAGCTGTAGATACGTTTTTACGGCTGTTTTCTTTGGTGTAGAATGTATTATTTTTTCATTTGTATTATTTGTATTATTTAATGTTCTGTACATATATATTTTTGCATATAAGATTTTTTTAAAAAGACTTTCAGATCGCTTCTGTGATGTTTCCGATTGGCTTGTGAACTCATTTCAAAAGTCGGTGCGTCGTAACCTGTGACAGAAGCTGTGAAATTTCCCTTATCCTCAACGAATGGGAAGCCGGAGGCGGTGCAATCGGAAATGCATGGACTGTCCAGGTGCGCTGAACTTTACCGGGTTAACCCCCTTCCTGTCAAGTGAACACGTTTATGTCCGACAGAGGTGAGGATACATGTATGTCCTCGATGTAATGCCTGTTACACTCTTCTATATAGTCACATCCACTGAACCACAACCTTGTCACTTGTTTTCGAACAACCGGACGAAATGAGATATTTGATGTTAATGCACTAATTTTTTGTCTTTTTACCTGATTGTACGATTGTGTATGTAGTATTTGGAGTCTTCGGTTGTCTCGTTTTTTCTGTAATTAAAGAAAGATTATCTACTAAATGGTGATGTTGTAATTTGTTTATAATGCTAATGGTAGATTTACATTTGGTTGTATATAGTTTCCTGTGTGATCTAATATGGGGCCTCAGAAATGGCCTTCACGGGCAAGAGCACTCGCGTAGTGAAAAAACGTGTTGTGTTTTGGTAAAAAAAAAAACCATAGATAAGCCCCCAAATGTGCACAGTTTAATACATTACCCTTAAAGAAAATGTAAAGATAAACTCGAGGTTTAAATACGGAAAGATCATGAATGAGAGAGAGACACGATCCGCACGCTCCGGAAAAGTCTCGAACGAGAGAGACGGAGAGAGTGCATGAGAGAGAGAATAAGAGAGAGCGTGAGAAAGGTTTAAATATGAAATCCAGAAGTACTAAAATGAGTTTCAAAAAAAAAATGGCCATGGAAAAGGCGGAGAATATTTGCAGGTTCTGCATGGTTTAAGATTTCCGTGTAAAATGAGGGGGATTACTGTATATGGACAAAAGTGTTGGATTGCCTGACTATTATACTATCAGCTATAACAGCTTCCACTCTTCTTGGAAGACTTTCCACAAGATTCTAGAGTTTCTTTGTGAATTTGTGTTCATTCTGTAGAGCATTTATGAGGTCAGACACTGATGTTGGACGAGAAGGTCTGGATCACAATCTCTGTTCCAGTTCATCCCAAAGGTGCTGGATGGGGTTGAGGTCAGGACTCTGTGTGGACCAGTCAAGTTCTTCCACACTGAACTCCTCCAGCATGTCTTTATGGAGCTCGCTTTGTGCACTGGGACACAGTCATGCTGTAATAGAAAAAGGTTCTTTCTAGGGATGCACCGATTGCAATTTTCTTGACCGATTACCGATTTTTTTGTAAGTGTGATCGGCCAATACTGTTTTTTCCGATACCGATTTTTTCCCCCATATAACAAAATTAGAGCTGCTGCATGTAGTCGATGACGACAACGACAAAAAAATGGGTTTCAACTTGTAATGTAACATGGGAGTTACTTTCCCTGTTTACTTTTATAATAGTGACATATGATAGTGGCAGCTATACAGCAAATACAAACAAAAATCTAATTTTCTAATTTCTAATTTTTTCATAAATTTTCTTTACAAATTTAAATAAATAAAATGTAATACATAAACAAACAAATAACCCCCCCAAAAAAGATCGGTTTGAAATCGGCAATACGTGCGAGTGATCGGCAGGTCACCGATCAGTGCAGAAATCATCCGTTTCCAATCACTGGCCGATTGATCGGTGCATCCCTAGTTCTTTCCCAAACTTGGTCCTCATTGCGTTGTCCAAAATGTCTTAGTATGCTTGATTTTATACAGCTGTGGCAATTATTTTATTACATTTTTAAGATGAATGTTTGTGTATGTTTTGGATAATATGGGATTATAAAAATCAGTATCTTTACTGAAACCAAATACCCAATTTCAGCCATACTGTTAAATCTAGTCTATGCCATCACAGCAATTCCTGAGGTCAGGGATCAGAACCGGGTTCAAAAAGAACCTGGCAAAATTCTGCCCTAAAGAACTGCAGAGACAACAAAACATCCCTGCAACACTGAATACATGGTCAAATCCTGTGCTTCCAGTAACGGCATCAAAGTGCGTGTGCAAACTCAAGAAATTTATTGAAAGATCTATACATTACCTAAAAGCATACAATCATTTCAAACTATCGTTTAGATATGCTGTTACCTTAGACATGTTTTCACAACTTAGTAATGATGACATCTTGGATTTAAAGGGCCACCAAGTATTGGTCTCAGTTTCCATAATCAGAGAGCAAACAGGAAAAAGCACTTTTACAGAAACCAAGTGTGTTGAGTAGAAGCCTGTACCACCCCCTTATCAAGTTTGATGCTCGGAGCTGAGCATTTCTTACAGAACCTATTTTACAATTAGGTTAGTACAAAAAAATACAAGCATTTTTTTCTTGTTTTTTGGTCAAAAAAAATCAATATGACAATTTTTGGTCTTTTTAACTGCTAATGCTCCAAAAAAAGGTTGAATTATTCCTGAGTAGGGACTTTTTCTGAGAATTCTTTTTTTTCAAAATGTAACCTCAGCTTACATGATGTGATAAAAATGCACAGTTTTAACTGGGACAAACCATTAAATGTTTCCCAGAAAATAAAATGGTTTCTACAAAGTATCACTTGATCATTTAGGCTGACAAGTAAAAGGTTTATGCTGATACACAAATTACAATTTGGATGAATGTGTGGAGGAATCTTGGGCTCTGAATGCCATAATTTATAGGAAATGCGCACGTCTTTATAAGTGTATAAGCCGATGGCAAGATGCCCATGTCAAATGTAGCATTACCCTCAGAAGGTAATCAGAATTACACAGTGTAAAGTGTTGAAACGCATCACCACAAACTTGAATACTGACAAAATGCAGGTGCACAGTAGCACTACACATGCAAACAGCATCCAGTACCTTATGAAGAGAGAGAGAACACAATAGGCAAGGAAAGAAAAAAGTTCCAACAGTGGAGGGCCGACTTTGGGGTCTTCCGTAAAGCTATAGAAAAATAACAAAACTTTATCACACCAACCTTGCAACCGTTCCAAAACCGATTCTATTCACAGTCATGTCACTGCAACATGCCCTAACTTCACTGAACCTTCAGCCAGGATGTTCATGTTCATGTACTTCCATTTGATTTTTGATCACTGTATCTGAAGGGGGCAGGGTACGCTGCTAAAATGAGGAACATCATTCTCAGAAGCTCAAAAATGAGCTTAAACCGAAGACACTGGGGACGCTCGCATCAGTTCATTTCCGAATGTAGTCTGGATTCTTGAAAGGACAATGGGTAATGGTTTCATAATTATAGGACCGCTTCCAGCTGGGGTTGCTTAGGTCAAAGTGGGGGTTGGGACGCCAATGGCCTTTAAATTTCAGATCGTTTCAGTCGTCACTGCAATACATCATTTGTCACGGTAATACAGCAGATACATCTTGAGCGGCTCAGGCAGGGGCAGTCCCAGGATCCTCTCCCTCAGAATGTTGACGGGCGGCTCTGCCCTCACACTTCCGACCTTGCTCTTGTCTTCTTCGTCTCCAGTGGTGGTCTCCTCCTCGTCCTCCTCTGGCAGGTCTTCCCCTGCCCGACGGCAGCCCCTCTCCTCTTCCTCCTCGGCCTCCTCCTCCTCCTCCTCCACCCCTCCCGGGTAATGGCAGTCATCTATGGCCGCTGTGGGGATCATGGAGTCGTGGAGGACCACGGAGTTGACGCACTGGCGGTAGAAGCGGCGGCAGAAGCGACGGCGCTCAAAGCGCGGGCCATAGCGGTGCATGGCGCGAGCGCCAGGGAACGAAACTCGGCGCTTGGCGCGGCCCTCCGCCACCGCCACGGGCTGCCGCAGGGTGTGTCGGATGGAGATCCGTGCCAGATCCTGCAGTGTCCGCACCTCAAAAATGGCTGTAGCCAGGAGATAATAAAAAGGATGTAAATTTGGATGCACATGTGCTGTATGTATGTTTACATGGATCTACACGACCACAAAAACAAATAAATAAATAAAATTCCCTTCCCTTGACTTCTGTCTTATGTTGTTGTTCTCTATGGCTTATGTATTGTTGGGTAGGTGTTGGCTAATCATTATCTGAAAGTTGTTGTATAGACGCTCTGACTGCAGTATCTCGATTAAATAGTTGACATGAATTGAAGCAGTTTTCAGGTTGTGGACTACTTCGCTCTGGATAAGACCCTCCGCCAAATGGCATAAATGCAGTGGTGTAAAGTATTTGAGTAAATGGACTTTGTTACTGTACTTAAGTATTTTTTGACTACTTTGTACTTGTACTGAGTATCAAAAATATAAGCAACTTTTACTCTCTACTCAACTCCATGAATATATGCACTTTTTACTGCACTACATCTGAACGGACACTCACCGTTACTCAGTACATTGTGATTGTGCTCGACAAGTCGCCATCTTTTATCTGCCATGGCTAATTTCTTGGGCGGAAGAGGCGATATCGCCATCTGCAGGGCGCTGAAGGTACTGGATGCTATTTACCTATATGTGCTGTTTTGAAATATTGAGGTGTTCAATTTCATTTCTATATTAGGAAATAAAACCTCATAAATAAACAGTTTCTTGTTTTTCACATTTCTTGGTGTTCTTTGAGTCTACATTCAGGACGAGTAAAATACTTAAGTTCTTTTAAAATCGGATACTTTAAGACTTTTAGTCTTATTGGAATTGGAATTGGTGACTTGTAATGGAGTCCTTTTTATAGTAAGGTATCTGTACTTTTACTTAAGTATGGTTTTCAGGTACTCTTTACACCTCTGCATAAATGTAAATGTATGTGTGGAAAAATTAATCCATGTAATTTTTCAGTAGAAAATTAGTGCTGTCAGTTGCAATGCCAGTGCAGATCCTATGCACTGCACACTTTTGAGTTGTCTTGTTAGCTTCAAAACTACCTCCCACAAGACAAACGAGTCACTTTAAAAAGCGGTGCGAGACAATTACGCCTTATTATGTGAGATGCTCTTTTACTTCACTTTATTTTCTGAGTGATAAATCCTTGCCTTAAGCAGCATGGTTCTTAATATGATTACATTTCTTTTATTCATTACCATTTTTTCTCATTATCAGTTGTTATTCTTGTGCGGCTCTAAAAGAGCCTGGCATTTTGCTGACTGTGTGTCAGTGCAGATAAAGCACAAAAATATGCGGTGCCTGGTGTCAGCAAGAGTGAGACTGAGAAACACTGATTCAGGACATTCAAATTCCTTTTTTCTCCGAAATGTTCTATATCAATTGCAGCGGCCGATTAAGGTTGACAGGGTGTACAGCAATGTACTCACGCAGGGGCACGCTCTTGCCTCTTCCGTTGATGCTTTGTTTGGGCTGCACCAGGGGAGCAAAGGTCACAGCGATGATTTTCTTGGTCTCCCAGGTGTTCTGACCTGTTCGGGTGATTTTTGTCAGCTGCAAAACACAAACGCTCTGAGAATTAATGGTCAGGAAATTGGCTACACAGTCACTGCAGTTATATTATAAATTATTTTTTTTAAAGTGTAAAAATCATAGCTATTAGGAGCTCTCAGGTCATATTTAGTGGTTTGATCATTTATGTAGCATTAGGTATTTACTTAAAAAAAAAAAGTTGGGCGAACACATTAAAACTGATTAACAAAACCAAGTTTGGCTGGATGTGTAGGTGAGAAATGTATTTGGTGTGATGGAGGGATACAGAATACTTTCCAGTATCATTGCACAAACCTAATTTGTGTCTAATTTGCTGTCTGAGAAAGCAGCAGCTCATCCTGGAAAAGGTCATGTCCAGGATACTGAAGGCCTGTACCTGTTTTAAAGCAAAATGAGTGTACCCTCTTTTTCCATTAATGTTCCCATGAGTATGGTGTACTTTACAGTGAATGGTGTATTTAGTAATTAATCTGAAATGTTAAGAAGTGTATGTTAGAAAATATATCAAAATAGTTCACGACAAACTGGCAAAACTATTAATATGTCAATGCTCTGTATGTACCAACCTTCTCCTCAAGAGGGAGCACTAAGATTCCGCCAACCTTCAGCAGGTTCTTCATGTAGTTCTCGTACTCTTTCTGAACACCAGCCCCACAGTACACTCTGTCATACTGTCGGCTCTCTGGGGGGATTTCCAGACAGTTCCCCACCACAAAGGATGGCTCGCAAAACTCGAACCTGCAAAATACACAGTCAGTGAAACCTGCTGCTCACATGGTCAGTTTATTCGTAACTACATTCATTAGACATTTTATCAAAAACACCCACCGTACACTGATCAGCTATAACATTAAACATCTATTTGAATAACATTGATCATCATGTTACAGTGGCACCTGTCAAGGGGTGGGATATATTAGACAGCATGTGAACACCCCAGGACCTTGCTCCAGGGTACCTCAGTGGTGCAACTAGGGCCTCGTTTACACTGTCAGTTAAATGTGACCCAATTCCGATGTTTTGCTCATATGTGACACAGATCGGATCTGTTCCATGACGGTGTAAACAGGAAAAAAACGCATGCATTCGGATATTTTGAGATCAGTTTCAGGCCTCGTTCATATTGGAAATAAATCAGATATAAATCAGATATGTGCCGATGCGACTGTCGTGTAAACAGGCAGATCGGATTTTCCTAGGCATTGTTGCAAGCCACCAGACAGCAACCCTGAGGCGCACCTGCAGAGGGACGGCCGGTGAAATGTCGTGTCGTCGTAAGAGAGGAATGCGGACAAACGTTGACGCAGAAAATCGAAAGTTGGCTCATTCTAAAATTTCGGACCCACTGCTCCTCGCTGAAGCCCGCCACAATATTCTCCACCAATCCTGAGATCTCTCACGCACCCAGACTCTCCTCTGAATGGTCGAGGCCATAATAACTGAAGCGCAGGCTGCAATAATCGCCCTTTTCCTTCTTCTCCGCCTCAAAATTATGCTGTTATTTGGCGAATGTTGCAAATATATCGCAGAGCCAGCATTAAGTATATTTTGCGTTCGTCCATCTTGGCTACTGTGTGGTGTAACAACCCCCCTTTGCTACAGCAAGTGTAAACAAGTGAATCAGATTTGGGTCACAATTAAAAAAATGTGTAAACAGAAGGTCAAAAAAATCGGTTATAGGCAACAAATCAGAATTGAGCATCAAGACCTGCAGTGTAAACGAGGCCTAGCAGTCCTGGGATTCAAACTCACAGCCTTCTAATTACGAGGCCAAGTCCCTAACCACCCGGCCACCAGCTGCCTAGGAGAGAGATATTATTTGGGAGACTGGGCTATTCTCAGCACAGCACTTACACTAGCATGGTATTTTTGAACCATACATTTTAGTCACCGTTTTTCCAATTTTAGTTGTAGGCTCCCATTGTTCATGCATTTTCCACTAAGAAGTCCGCCACTGTATGAATGCAGCAACACAAAGCAACTCAGTCCAGTTGGCGGAGGCTGATACATGGCTTACATCAGAAGCAGGCAGAAAGCCTGGGCATATGGGATTTAAATTCCGTTTCCAGTGGCAAAACGTTAACTGTAGAAACTGTGCCACAGCGAGATGAATGACTCACTCACTCACTCAAACCCTGGATGACTAAAAGTATACAAATCTATTAATGAAACAATGTAAAGAATGTGCTATTGATACAGAAACAGAAGAACACACACAGACACACTCAAAAAGATGGTATCTCGGATTAACAAATACAAACGCTGTGTCAGGGAGCGTTTCCAAGCAATGCTTAAAAATGATCCTTCTGGAAACATCTCACTTGTCAAAGCTGTCGCTGGTTTTGATGAAGAGGTCGAGCTTCTGGTAGGCATAGTCAACCACGTCTGTATGCAGCTCCACTCCATGGTTCACCCCAAATGGACCTGCAAACAACATAAAGATGGGAGATAGATCAGCTTTACACTGATAACAAAATCATTTCAAATCACAATCCACAATTTGGGTTCTCTTTCACCTGAAAACAATCATTTGAAAGTGTACATATTTTTTACTGTATCCCATACGTGGCTTATCAGCCCAGCTTTATCAGTAGCAAGTACTGTAACAAGCAGGTGCAGGAAAATAGAATTAGCACTGAACAAACTGCAAGCCTAAATCATTACACACACACACACACACACACACACACACACACACCTAAAGGCTTACATGAGCAGTTCTGGCAGTGTTGTATAAGCCCTTGTAACTCCAGTGTAAAAAAAAAGAAGCAAACCTTAGACATCAAACATGTCTTGGTAGGTTGACTGCACTTGGATTAAGGGTAAAATTGTGTCAATTTCAACTCCTTCTTTAAAAGTGGTCATGAGCCAACTTACCCAGGATGAGGCCCACCATGGTGCTGAGGTAGCCCGTGCCACTGCCCAGGTTGAGAAAGGACAGGCCAGGCTGCAGCTCCAGGGCCTCCATCACCTCTGAGTAGATACATGGAGCAGAAAGGTGGAGGTTGCCATGCCTCCAGGCCAAGTCTTTGTAGGCACTGTCCCGGTACTCCTCCAGATAGTAATCGGCTCGGTCAATGGCTCGGAAGGCCCTCTCCACCAGGTCTGAGCGGATGTAGTGCGCCTCCTTCAGGTTATCAATCAGCTCGTCGTTGTCCTCTCCAGCACTGACAGCACCACCCATGGTGAAAGGAGAGAAAGTGACTAAGGTCGGACCTGTGTGAGGCCTTTCGCCGTCTGTGGAGAAAAAAAATCAAAGTGAAACAAATGAAACATGCATGTGTGTGCATATACGTATATATAGATAGTGAATTACAACACTATACAGTATGGGTGTAACGGTACATAGATGTCATGGTTCGGTATGTACCTCGGTTTTGGGGTCACGGTTCGGTACGGTTCACGATA
>JBBPCW010000133.1:716064-727134 GCA_037974425.1 Phenacogrammus interruptus
GAGAGAGAGAGAGAGAGAGAGAGAGAGGGAGGGAGAGAGAGAGAGGGAGAGAGAGAGGGAGAGATAGAGAGAGAGAGAGAGAGAGAGAGGGAGAGATAGAGAGATAGAGAGAGAGAGAGAGAGGGAGGGAGAAAGAGAGAGAGAGAGGGAGGGAGAGAGATAGAGAGAGAGGGAGAGAGAGGGAGAGATAGATAGAGATAGAGAGAGAGAGAGAGAGGGAGAGAGAGAGAGAGAGAGAGGGCGAGAGCCATCATGAATTCTACAGAAAACAATAAATGTGTAGGTTTTATTAGTTAGAGTATAGGGAGGTGTGTAAGTGCCTCCCTGCGGCCTGTGTGTGTTGCATTATTAATAATGTCCTTCTGCACTCTCCGTACAGGCAAGCAGCCGGCCTGCTCTCTCTCTCTCTCTCTCTCTCTCTCTCTCTCTCCCTCTCCCTCTCCCTGGTCTGACAGCTCTATGTAAATTGCAGGCTGGGGGCAATGACTCCACAAAGAAGGTCACCTCTCCTCCCCTGGTGTGAATAAATGAGCCTTTTATTCCTCTCCCCCGTTTACATGAGGAGCGCCAAACCCGGCGCTGCTCGGCAACCAGCGGCCGAGTGACAGGGCGACTGACGGCTTGGAAATTACCTGCGGACAGTGACGGACAATTACAGAAGTCTGATGCCGTTGTCAAGGAGATCCGTCCTGCCCGTCTATCATGGGCGGAGGACAAGTGGATTTAATGGAAGTGCTCTGGGCCTGACTGACGTGTAGAGTGTGGGTTATGTTTGTGTGTGTGAGTGTGTACTACCTGGAAATTGACAGCTGTATGAATGCGTGTGTGGATATATATGAGCAGCATTTACGGATGTACTTATATGGGCGTGTGTCTGCTCCTATATGTGATTGCATGAGTGTGGTAATGGTGCATTACTGGACCATGTGCTTCTGTGCGTGTGTGCTCCCATATGTGCAGAATTTGCATCTATGCTTATGTGGCGTACTTGCATATGTGTGTGTGCATGTACTTATACTTGTGTACTTGTGTTTAATCGTGTGTGTGTCTATGAATATACATCATAGATCATTATTATCAAATATACAAGAACAGAAAGTCTTCTGGACACGTGTGAAATGTTTTGTTAGTAACTTGCCACTGGGGGCTTGCACCAGTTCTCTGTCAGAGGTGTGAAATGTGCCCTGGCGAATGGTTCTTGATGTACTGCAGTAAGCTTCGGCTTCAGGCACTGTGCAGAATTACACAGGATTTCAGATGTAAACCATTAAAGTCACCACAGCCCTTAAAAATCTCAACTCTCACTGAAGCGCTGTCAGATTTACAGGTAGACATCGGCGGCGCTCTGATCTGATGGCAGTGTGCATTATCACACAGAGCAGCGGCCCCCAACCTGTTTTGTGCCATGGACCGGTTTCATGTAAAACAATAGTTTCACGGACCTGAATAGATACATTTAAAAACAAAGTGCGTAAAAACTAGTGCTGGGCCGTTAACACGAGACTCTTATCGCGCGATAAAGAATATATCACCGTTAATCTATTCACAAAGTTGGGTTGGGAGCTGGGTCTGTACTATGCAAGCTATGATGACTTTCACCTTGATATTTTAGCAAAGATTTACTCTCTTTCTCTCTCTCGTTCGTGACTTTTGCGGATCGCGCCCGTTTTAAACCTGTCTCCCTCTCTCTCCATAGCTTGTGCTCTCTATGTGTCTCTCTCTCCCTCTCTCTCTCGTTCATGACTTTTCCGGAGCCTGCGGATCGTCTCTCTCTTTCTCTATATCTCTCCTTTTACTCTTTTACTCTCTCTCTCGCTCTCTCTTGTTCCTGATTTTTCCGGATTTAAACCTTGGGTTTATTTTAATCTAGATTAATTCCAAGATTACAGCGAGATTCATCTAGATTTAAAAAAATTATCTATGCTCACCCCTAATATATATATATATAATATACAAATAATAAATAATGCCATGTACATCTCTTCAGCTCTCTTACCCCAATGTGCTAAGTGGAAATGGTTGAGAAACACTAATCAAGGAATCAAGGAAAATAGTATTCCAAATACATGCAAAAAAAATTCAGTGAAAAGACTGAAGAACGCTCAAGACACCTTTAGTCTAATCAAAGCAAGCGCCACTTAAGTACAACCATTTCATGAATATATGGTTTTTACAACATTAAGATCGCCCCAAGCAAGCTTTAGAAAACAGCCAAGAACTAGCCATTTATTTAACTCTCCTTTTATGTTTGAGGTGATTTTGACCCCATTGAATGTTTAAGGTGTCTAAATAAATGCTTCACATATTTTGCTTCATATTACATTACTTTTCCCAATTGAACAGGGACAAATGGGTAAACACAAAATTAACATATGTGTATAAAATGTGTACAGGACATTGAAAAAATATGTGTTCTTTGGTGTTAATTTGACACCAGGCTCTTTTAGCTGTATAAAGCCAAAGAAAAAAAAATTCATATATGTTTTCTTCAGTTATTTTGATATTTGGATATTCAGAGCTTTAATGTGCTTTTTTTTATCATCTTCAAAATTACAGCCTTCTGCTTTAGAATCAGAAAACTTACATGGGGAAACTTGCTTTACGGCAATAACCTATCAAAGTTTCAATACTAATGGTGCACATGACATGGGGGGGGGGCATTTTCCATAAGAACTCTGATATTTCCTTTGCCATGGAGACATTACATGTAAGGCACGTAAACATGGGTAAAAAGAAGGTTAAAACTGCTGGGACCAAATAGACCCCAACAATTAAGGATGTTAGTAAAATATAAACATAACTTGAGAGTTAATGCAGCAGGGCAAGCAAGTCTACAACAAGAAAAAGACTGATGCACTGGAAAGCTCTAACATCGGTCACATTTCTTACAATTATTTGGCAAGCACTATGGCAAGTATATCTCAAAAAGTTTTTCACCATCTAATGCTTTAACTTAGCTAGTGAGGTACCATAACCTCCATGCACTCAGCAGCAACCACCTGAGCATAATCTATACCCACCTGTTGCGTCAAACTGAGGTGTATTTGAAGGGGTTCTATTACTTTTTAGTTTATTGAGAGCTCCATTTACCATATCTGGAATGCAAGACAAAGCCACTGAACTTTGATGGCAAGTGTTTTAAATTTAGCATGTAATTTGAGTAGAAGATTCTGTTTACACACAGCTCTCACCTCCTAAACTGCGTCTACATTTTTTGGTCCCTGATGGTGTACTTCCTTCCTCCATTGCATCTGATGGGGAAAATACTCCAGCCTCACAACCAAGCATAGCAGGAACTCTGGCAATAAGAAACTCTGGCACCACACCTACAGACAGAAACACAAACCGGTCAGTACTTAAAACAAGAACAAGGTTTATTTTCTTAATGATCTTCATTTGACTCATGATCTTAGTCTTTCATCATGAACTCAATACCTAGGTCTTCAGCATTATCGATAAGGCACTGTACAACAGCAGCTTGGAGTTTTAGTCTTTTCTCAGTGCTGGCACTCATTTTCTCTGTTCCATCTCCACAGTGAAAGATGTTTGGAGCGAAGATAACAGAAAGGTTACTGCTGTCCATCTTGTTTTCAGTACATCTGGAAAAGAGGATAGTAGTCACCTTATGCATACTCCAAGTTGCAGCAAGTTTCCAACAATTGGAAAGAAATTAACTGTAGTCAAATTTCACATATATGTGCACCGGAACAAGTGATTAACATTTTCATCACTCCCAGACTCTTCTACAACTAAGATACAAACAAAGAACTTCCCTCAAGGATAGACTGCTGGACGGCCAGTGAGCTATCCCAAACAACCTACTTGCCAATGTACTCAACTGGATAGCCAGTTAGCATTTCGCATTAAAAGAGCGCCGCTCTGTCGGGCAAAACCCGAGAAGGTCTGTGTTTACATTAACGCTAACTGGTGTGTTAACACTTTGCCCGTCTAGTTACTGTTTTCCGCTGCTGGAGCTTGTGACTGTTAGATGTTAACAATTTTACTCAGCATGGAAATTGATCCCAGCGCTCACAGTAGCAGTGTATACTCCACCCACCAACGCTACACTTCACAATCCTCAGTGAGCTCTAATTCTCACCCAGGCATACTTTTAGTCGCTGGAGATTTTGACCATGCAAATCTCAGGTCAGTTCTCCCTAAATTCTATCAGTATATGGACAGTGTGACAACGGCTTGAGCAAACATGCTCCTGACCCCATCTTGGCTATCCATTGCTGATCACAGCATACAGATCACCTCTCAGACATGCCAATCCTGTTCTGAAGCAGATGAAAACCTGGCTCTCAGAAGGCATCTCTGCTCTTCAGGACTGTATTGGGGATACTGACTAGAGGCTCTACCAACCTGGAACAGTAAATGGCACTGGTGACTGGCTCCATTAGCAAGTGCATCAATTGGGTTACTACCTCCAAGACCATCAGCACATGTCCCAAACAAAGCCATGTATGACAGGAGGTGCGCATGCTGCTGAGAACCCATGATAAAGGTGTCCTGAGAACAGCAGGGGCCAATATGGCCATGCATGCAGATGCTCAGAAAAAACACAGCCACTTCCAGAACACTGGTAAAATAAAGCCACCATTACCATCCCTGTGCCAAAGAGGTCATCACATCACACTTACACCAATCACTATAAAGTGCCTTGAGAAGTTCATCATGAATCACACAAAATCACTGCAGCACCCTCTCAATGGAGAGTATGTCATTTCTAGACTTCAGTTCAGCATTCAACACAATCATTCCTCAGCATCTGATTGGGAAACTGAGACAGCTGGGCCTGAACACCTCCCTATGAACTTCCTGATGTAGGATTATAAATTTAAGAAAAATATGCAGATATTATGTTCCGACATAGCAGCACATGAAAACCTAAGGTGCAGTACATTGTATTTAGCATTTAACCCATTTAATCCCACCGGCAACAATTGTTGCCGTTGTTTTATTTTGGAAGCTCTAAAGGTGATGTTTTGGCTTTGGGCAGCTAATGCAAGTTTTTAAAAAAGAGAAAAGGTTGTCTTCTCTAAATTCCATCAATGCCATGTGACTGGTGTGAAAGCAGACATGACCACGCCCCTTTACATCCAGCCTGCACCTCTGGAAAGAGATGTCTGTCTCAAACTTGTACAAGAGGAAGTTCATAAAATACCTTAATAACTAAAATATTTTGAACACACATTATCTAAAGGGTCTACTACTAATATTTAATGAGAATTATACGCCTGCATGCATCTTTTCTCCTGTAAGAAGAGTAAATGTAAGCACGGCATCATTTGTTGCCGCTAGCATAACAGAGTCATAGTGCTAGTTATCAAAGGTTTTGGCTGTTTATTCTATCGACAGCCTTCCTTTTATCGTCTTAGCTGGTCAGCCAGTGGGGTGACCAGCTGGATCGCTGCGGTGGGACCCGCCCTGCTGGGGGACAGGCCTTGGATCTCTTCAGTGCATGGATGTCCTTCTACCGGGAGGGGCCTGCGCCATGTGAGTGGTCGCAGGGGGTCTAGGGGTTCCCTACCCATTCACCACACTGTGGGTGTAAATAGGTCAAATTGAAGGATTTGTTCATATTTAGACTGTGGTTTCCCATCGGCAACAATTGTTGCAGAGTATAAAACCTACATTTTCACAATCATAACCACTAAGAAATTTAAAAAATCCAAACATAGTGTGTTAGGGAAGTCCAAGTAAGGAGTCAGAACTTATTTTGCAGGGGAAATTTTGGGATTAAACAGGTTAAAGTAAATATGATGACATCAGACAAATTATTCTCTCAAGTAAAGGTTGTGGCAGTTCCTGTTCTCTTATTGTAAGTCAAATGAGCCAGATTACTGAAATGTTCACCTTTTGTTTGTAATGGCTCTTGGTACTTCTGCCCAGTCTGTGAGTAGTTGTGATGATTGGATTAAGACTGGTGTAAACAGGGCAGGCTGCTATACCTGAATACTTCATTTGCATGCTTTATTTGGGGTAGTGTCTCTAGATCTAAGCACTGCCCCCTAAATGTATATAAACTACAATGCATCACTGTCTTAGTTAGACGACTTTCAGAAACGTTTCTCAAAACGTCTCCCATTGTCTAAGAAACAAATTCACAACACTGACTAGGAAAACTAGTCAGGATCGAGAACATCTCCAGTACCACCACACTGACCATAGGGCCCCTCAGGGCTGTGTGCACATCCCTCTGTTCACACTGCTGACCCATGACTGAAGAAATGCACAGCTCAAGCCACATCATGAAGTTTGCTGATGAAACAGCCTGGGTGGATTTGATCAGTAGGAATGACGAGATGACCAACAACATCCTTACTGCCATCTGGCAAAAGGTTCTGTAGTGTACAGGCCTTTATTGCCAAAACAGGAAACAGCTTCTTCCCTCAGACCCCTCAGTCGGAACTGAAAACACCATACCCCCCTCAACCAAATTTCAATGTATATACACACACTGGAATTTTCTGTCAATAATAAACTTGCACTTTAAATAGACTACCACTGTAAATATCTTATTTTGTTCATACATTGCACATCCTGTCCTGCTGCTATATATTGCTGTATACAGTAATCCCCCGCTTTCCTCAGGGGTTACGTTCCAAGAGCACCCACATATAGTGAAAAACTGTTTTGGTAAAAAACAAAAAAAAAGCCTACAAAAGCTCATTTTAATAGTGTAAACCCTACATATGCCCCCATATTTGCTCCCAGAACTCAGTTTAATGCATTACCCTCAAAGAAAATGTAAATGTAAACCCGTATTCGCCTCTTAATTTAAATTCCAACTCCAAGATTTCGCGGGAGAAAAGCATTGGGACAATTTGGCAAAGTGGGGGCTCAACCCTGGTGTGGAAGTCGAAGAAAGTGGTTCCAGGTCGGCTACAGCTGCCCCGAGTCCCCATGTTTGAAAACATCCAGAAAAATATATTTATTGCCACGAATAAAGGTGGAGGATATTTGCAGTTTCTGCGTAAATCTGGGGAATTCCGAAATGACAAACCTATTTGACTCGATGTTGTAGACATACTTCTCTAAAATGCAAAAGTTACTGGAGACAATAAACATTTTATATTATTAAAGTAGAGCAGGCAAACCTTGACTTTCTGTTGTTGCTCCATGAATCAGAATATACATTAAGATAAACAAGGACGGTTGGCGGAGACGGACACGGTTTAAAATTTAATAGGCATGTGACCACACACAGCCTCTGACTCGGCATGTAATTCAATTTTATTCACAACCCTGAATTCAATAATATTTTGAACAAAATCTGAATTAAGATTAAAGAGACCAGAGCTAGGAGGCAAAAAGGAGTGAGATGCCATAAATGTCTTGGAATGATGTTGACAGTTGTATTGGCAAAAATATTAATTTAAATTCTCTATCTACTTAATCAGTAGGTTCTGCTGAACACATTATTAACTGCAGTTAACTGTAGAGGTTTTGATTTTGCCATCATGGCAACAAACAAGTCCACTGACAGTCAGTGACATGAAGCTGAAACACCTTAATAATAATTTAAAAAAACACTTTTATAAGAAAAACTTTAGATATGCGTTTAGTTCTCTCCACAGTGCTTAATTAAACCAAATTTCATATAAATAGAATTTATTTATAAATAATTGTTTTTAAACCCATAACTAAAACCAATAGGGCTTGATATGAATTTAATTTTCAAATGCTTTTATGATGCCCACCAAATTACAAGCATGCATGCTTTAAAATCTAAAGTGGCGATTGGCTTCCTAAACATTCGGCGCATTTAATTAACATTTCTTCAGATAGTAAACATATCTACTTGTACCTCATTTTTGTTTATCATCCCTACTTCAAGTAGAAGGTACTGCACTGCTTACTACATATTACCAAAGTAATATGTATTACCTCACTACAAATTACCCAATATTAAATAGAAACAAGTATAACACCAGCTGTTGAAATCATATAGATATGGTCATTAGTTTGAGACCCTGACTGAATGAAATTCTTTCACCTCACCTCTTAGAGACCCTCTTCAGAAAGCTAAGAAAGTAGCGCAGTGTGTTTAAATTTTCATGAGGCAGTACGCAGGACAGCAGGAGCATGGCTGAAGTTCTCTCCTCCACAGTTACCAGTTCCTGGGCTTTCAGAAATGCATGCTGCAGGTCTGTTGGCAAGATTGGTTCAGGTAGCTCCCTAAAAAACTGTTTCAAAAGACCAGCTATGTCCAGTGGAAGGGCTGTGGCCAGACACTCCTCAGCTTGATCCAGCTTTGCCTACAAAGTCAAAACAAAAGAGCCACTGTTGTACATAGGTTCCAGCCAGGGTCTCTCCATGAAAGGTTACAAAAGTCAAAGAAAGCCATCACTCACCCTGAGCGCCTTCACTCGAACAATAGAACCAGATTTTCTAAACAGGCCCTCTGTATCCAAATGCGACAAAAGGCATGTGCAGGCATCTACAAGGAAGCTATAAGAAGGAAGATGTTAGAGCAAATGTTTTCCCAGCACAGTGTACCACAATTATAAAAGAAACGCATTTATTTTTTAAAAATCAGTGTTTAACCGGGTTTTTAAAAGATTCAAAACTTGACTATTTATTACTACGTAACATGTATATATAATTACAAATGTGATTATATGTAGTTATAAATATGTAATTTTGAGCACGTGAAAATATTTGAGAAAGGGCAAAAACAAAATATTATAGAATATAGATTATACTAGTGATTGTTTTTTTTTTTTTTAAATCTCTATTTTCAATAACCTTATGTGTAGATTTACCCACAAGTGAAAAAAATGTCTTACCAAGGTATATCTCCAAAGTCTAGCACATGACAGTGTGGCAGGCTTTCTAAAGCAACCCCAAAGACTTTCACCTAAAAAAGTGAAAAGTGTTTTATAAGAAACATGCCTGTCCTTGTTCATCAAGTTAGCTTATACTTTGAAAACACCACCTGCAGATCTGCCAGTACCTGTGACAAGCCTACACAAGACAAAAAAACTCAAACCAAGTTAGTGTTCTGAGAAGTGTTACATAGCTGCTGGGCATGTACTTATGTGAAATCTAACTTTCAGGTCAGTCAAGCAAATTAACGTTCCTCGGATGCCTCTCAGAAAAAAGCGAACAAACACAGCACTGTTCATTTGAAAAGAAACATTTATAAACTGCCTCTTCCAAAAATTAAATTACCCAACTGACTGCCAAATAAGGTGAGCACGGACCGATTGATTATCACTGAACTAAGAAATACGCAAACTAGCTTTCAAACTAGGCCACAAATCAGTATAAAACAAAAAACCTAAATGTAAATAATACGATTTTTTAAATTAGTATTGTGTGACCAACACATACTTCCATACAGCTGTGTGAAGGTCAAATGACATTCTTAAAAAATCCACTATTTGGGTTGAGTAAAGATTCAATTTAAGCCAGGCTACAACTGCTACCATCAATTAAGACTAACACAAAGAACAAAAAAAATCTGATTTGACTGATTCGTGCTAGCTATAGACACAGCAGACAAGAGCAACTACATGGATTTCATACCATGAATTAAACCCAGATTCCAAACATCATTTAGTCATTAACTCGTGAGCTTAGCTTGCCTACATTTATTGACCTGCGACAGAAGTAGATCGTTGTTCATAAGATTAAACAAACACTTCAGAAATCTGTTTCTGAACTTTATACACTATGCTATACCTGACCACAGCACGTTGCGTACATAGTATAGTGTATATAGTATCGAGTATTTCCGGAGTTTTTCTGGAATGTGCATTTTTTTATGTATCAGGATATTGTTCGTGTCTTTGTATGCCGTTTCAATCGTAGCATTAGCAGTTTCCTCCAAGAATAGGTTGTCTAATTTAACCCAGATAGTCAGGTGCTTTCAACTTGTGACTGTGGATCTGCTTAGACCATCAACCAAGAGGAAATTGAGTAACTTCTCTTTTCAAATTTCATGACAATTCCCTTGCTAAGCCAATGAAAGTTACTCATGTGGACCTCAAGTAGCTCATGTGGACCAAGAAAAGCACCAACCATTATTTTCAGTTCGTTTTCTTAACAAATAATGAAAAAATTAATTTTTAGACTACATTGTTTTAATACTGACATGTAAGTTGGATAACTGCACTGCCTATTAGGAGAATAGAATCGAGAAGAGTTGAACGTCTTCACTTACCGAAGTGCCTGTCAGTTTGCTGCTGGTTTTGTATTTGTTCCAGTTCTTCATCTTTATCCCGTACGTCGCTCGAAGGTGCTGCACCACAGCCAGGCGCACGACGTTTCTTTCCACGGTTTTCATCTTGCTTTGGGTTTCTCGCTGGGAAGATGGCTAATTTATCAGGATTGTTTTCCAAACAAGGCAGCTGCCTAGATGCGCCTCATTCGACTCTTCGGGACCTGCACTCTCTCCGAGCGTTCAATACAAACGAGTTTTTTTTTTTTTAAAGTTGCCTGAGCCAGTCCGTGCCTCTGATTTCACGTTACACGTTGTCCTAAATAAACAAATGAAGAAAGTCTCGGAGTCCTGTCTGCAGTGTTTACACAGGGAACAGACAACAGTTGCTGTATTTGTTCTAATCTCACCAAGACTACCCTGCTAGTTTTGCTAGCCGTTAGTGAGCTAGCTTCGTTTAATTAGCTGTTCGTTGAATAATGCTGGTTAAGGTCATTAAGCTACCATACCGTTCCAACATTTTTAGCACATTTAACACTCCCGCAGCGAAAACTGCCCAGAAACCGAATAAAATCGTACTCTATATAATAAACATAGCTGTTTTACTTCTAATCTGACTCCTCGCCCGTCCTCTCTGTATACTCTTTCAAACGGCTGCGGTGCTACAGTGCCGCTTCCTAATTGGCTGCTCAGGACAGATTCAAATTTCTCAGTGACTATGACAAAGTCCCGGTTGTGCCCTGTGATTGGCTGAACCGGTCACGTGATGAGTGTTCCGGTCGGATTCAGACATTTACAGCACACCGTGTATTAACACGTACTTTAGATTAGATTAGATTAGATTAGATTAGATTCAACTTTATTGTCATTACACATGTACAAGTACAAGGCAACGAAAT
>JBBPCW010000133.1:1113187-1123395 GCA_037974425.1 Phenacogrammus interruptus
CTCTGCATTTAACCCATTCACCAAGTGAAGCAGGGGGCAGCCATGAACAAGGCGCCCGGGGAGCAGTGTGTGGGGACTGTACCTTGCTCAGGGTACCTCAGCGGTGCCTAGAGGTCTTGGGAATCGAACCTGGACTTTCTGATCGCAGGGCAAATGCCTTAACCACTAGGCTACCAGCTGCCCAATAATTTCATCCTCAATTCATCCTCAATGTAATCACTGTCAATTATTGCACTGAACGGTGTCTCGTCTGGTTGTTATTGTTGCTCTTGTGTTCCTTTTTCTAGCTATTTGTCCTTTCTGCACTTGTGTTCTGATTCTGTGCTGTTCTGTTCTGCTTTTGTGTTGCACCATGGTCCTGGAGGAGCATTGTTTTGTTTTTACTATGTGTGTAGAAATGACAATAAATCTACTTGACTTCTTCTTTGCACCTTGTATATTAGTGCCACGCCCATAAACCATCCAGCAGTTGGACAATTAAAGTTTTTCAGCCTTAATGAACAAATAAAAAATAAATATAAAATGGTGGTAATATGATTAATATACAAAATTGACCCAACATAAACACACACAAGCTTGTATTGCCCATTTTTGTAAGACTATTCTGAAATCTAGGAGCCCTGAAGCCCCTTAGTGTCCCTGATTTATATACACGTGAACTGTCTCTGTCTTAATACATAGTGTATATTACATTAATATATAATATTTTGGTATTTAGAAATTGATTTTACACAGTGAACGAAACCAAGCGCTTTTCTCTCTGTTATATGACTGAACACCCACATGTGTGACTTGGCTGTTTAAAAATCAACCAAAGCGAAGGAAAAAGATACTGTCATAACAACTCAAACTGCAGTGAAACTTTGGCAAATTAACTAGGTGTCTAAACAGCGCTGGAGTTCACTTTAACGCACCCACTTTAATTCAGGAAAGGCTTGTTAATCAGCTCATTAGCTGGATAAAGCTATGGTTTACCTGTACAGTGAAAGAACTGACAACTGCTGTTCTCTTCTATCCCACAGTATAACCAACACATGCATAAGCAGAGCTTGGTGTTTAGGAGGATGTGTGGGAATTAATTATTGGTACCGAACCGTCACGGTACATGGGTCACGGTTCGGTACATGATGTCTTTCGGAGAATACACGGTACGACGGAGAAGACGTGATTGAAGTAATACGGAATCACAGAGAGACCAGAAAGCGCAAGTAAATCATAAACCTGGGTCGTAGTGTGGTGCAATAGTGCCACCTACAGGCGTAACACTTCTGCTGCCTCACACATACATGAAGATATAAGCAAGAGTGTGTGTTTACTGGTTAATACACTGCTGTTTATATAAAATAAACAAAAACAAACCAAGCCTCATTCTTTAGAACTTTTTGTACTTAACTTTGCTGTATCGTGAACCGTACCGAACTGTGACCCCAAAACCGAGGTGCGTACCGAACCGTGACATCTGTTTACCGTTACACTCCTATTGAAAATGCCACAATAACAATAAAATTTGTTGAACCTATAAAGTCTGTTAAAAATCCTGTGACACCCTTATCAGCACAGTGAAACCGATCCCTTAATTTTACTCTAACATTAGATTTGAGGCCTGAGTGTAAAACCCCTTCATCTCAAATTTAAGATGTTAATTCCGGAGGGTCTATTAATTAAGGGGTAAATTTGGAAAAGTAAATTCAGTAAATTCAAATTTGACCTCTTAATCAGCCCCAATATGTCTTAATTCTTAGTTTCCTGTGTGGAAAATTTGGTCAAAATGATGGTAATTTTAAGGGGTAAAATTATGGCATTTAGTTTCATAATGATTGCTCTCAAAACACCACTTGTGAGCCTATTAGTCATTATTTCAAAAGACCAAAAGCAACAGAAGCTTATGAAAGTTTACAGAGGTGGAAGAAGAAGGAAAGAAAGTGCTGGTGGTACACAGAGAAACACACTGCTTGGACAAAAATATTGGGTACCTGTGTTTCAGGGTTTGGGCCCCTTACTTCCAGTGAAGGACAAACTTAATGCTCCAGCAGACCAAGACATTTTGGAGAACACCATGCTTCCAACTCTGTGGACTCAGTTTGAGGAAGAACCTTCTCTATTCCAGCAGGACTCTGTGCCAGAGCACAAAGCGAGCTCCAAAAGACATGCTGGAGAAGTTCAGTGTGGAAGAACATGACTGGTCCACACAGAGTCCTGACCTCAACCCCATCCAGCACCTTTGGGATGAACTGGAACGGAGACTGTGATCCAGACCTTCTCATCCAACATCAGTGTCTGAGGTCATAAATGCTACAGAATGAATGGACACAAATTCCCACAGAAACTTGTGGAAAGTCTTTCAAGAAGAGTGGAAGCTTTTATAGCTGCAAAGGGGGACCAACTTTATATTAAAGTCTGAATGGATCCGAATCCAGTATCCATGTTGTTGTCATGATCAGGCGTCCCAATACTTTTGTCTATGTAGCGAACCTTTTTCTAGAGGAGTCTCACTGTGCCCCTAAAATTCGTAATGTGCAACAAAATTTTTCACATTCAGAAAAAGTAAGTGCCAACTCCTGATGAACCCTCATGACAACACCAGCAGCTACGTCAAGCTGCTTCCTGCCTACTTTCCTCACTTTCATCTGCTTGTGGTCGCCGTCTTTTCCAGAGAAAAGGGAAGTTGACGTCTGAAGTAGCACTTTAGGAGGAGATGAAGCGCAATCGAGATCAGAGGACAGAACGTGGGGTGAATCTGTCCACATCAAAGCCCTAACAACCATCGATATTCTCCTCCACGGTCCGAGGAGATGAAAAGAATGAGTGGGTAGCGTGTGTGAGAAGATAGCTGAATAACGTAGGTATCAAGGAGCAATTATTTCTGATCATGCAGTCTGTTGTGACCCCTACGCCTCTCTCTCTTTCTCTCTCTCTCTCTACCTATCTATCTCTCTCGCCCCAGAGGATTCATCATTAGATTCATATATTCATGCAGGCTCATCTAAAACACCCATTGGTCTTAGTTACAGAAGCGAGGGATCGTTCTCCGAGCGCCTCCAGTACATTTCCATCACTTGGACAACATCACAGCTCAGCATTTATGGGGCCTCGTGCTTTTTAAACATTTATTTATTCATGCCTTTTACTGTCAAAACAGAGCGAAATGAGAGAGGGAAATTTCCAGCACTTTAGCAAAATGAAATTTTCTGGGAGTAAACAGAAGCGGAGCGGTAAATGTTGCCGCGGCGCCCGAGTCGGAGTCGGCTGCAGCACGGAGCTCAGAGCACGGCGGCTTGCTAAGCTCAGGGTCGCCTCTGTTTCCTCATCAATAGCAATTAAGGCGCTGATCTCGTGCGAGAAGCGCAGCGGCATGGAGGGGAAAAAGAGAGAGCGAGGGAGGGAGGGAGGGAGGGAGGGAGGGAGAGAGAGCACTTTAAGGACTGGGCATTCTCTGTGTTTCTGCACAAGCTAGTCTAAGTGGGATAGAGTAACATCCTCACGCCAGCCCTCTCAGACATGCAGTCCAGACAAAGAGCACACGCTCATTTCACCCTCTCTCTCTGTCTGGCACCAAGAGGCCTGTGTTAAAGAGACTGTGGGTGTGAATATAGCGATTGAGAGTTAGAGAAAGAGAGATAACCACTATTATTTATTCATCAAACTGCGCAAGTACAATTCAATTCAATTTTATTTATATAGTGCTTTTTACAACCAGATTGTCACAAAGCAGCTTTACAGAGTCCAGGTCCGAGCCCCAAGTGGCGACAGAGGTGAGGAAAAACTCCCTCAGCTGGAGGAAGAAACATCGGGAGGAACCAAGACTCAAAAGGGGAACCTGTCCTCCTCAGGTCGACCCAGTGAACGGAACAAGAATAGAGAATAAATACAGGAGAGAGCCTCAGTGAACGAGGTTATGGACAGATAGGTCCTCTATGGCTAACAGAGTGGGTTTGATTAAGTGAGGTAATACTGTTGGAAGAGGAACAGAGAGTCTGTAGTCCATAAACATCAGGATCAGGAGGAACAGTCTCTGCCTGGGCTTTAGGCAGCGGTGGCCCATCTTGGGGAAGAGCCCGAGTGGAACTGGGACCGGTTGAGTGTGCAGGACAGCACAGATCTATAGGTATACAGAGGGTCCTCGAGTTCATCCTCGCTTGACTTACGGACTACGTGGGTGAACTAGTTTGGTTGCGTGTGGTGGAAGAATACGCAGTAACACGTTTATTTATGTTTACGTTTACGGCATTTATCAGACGCTTTTATCCAAAGCAACTTCCATTCTCTAACTACAGGGGGCAGTCTCCCTGGAGCAGCTTGGGATTAAGGGTCTTGCTAAAGGACCCAGTGATGGTATGCTGAAGGTAGGATTAGAACCCATGACCTCCACGCTGCGTGTGAGAAAGAGTTTAGTTGTGTTTTTATGATTTTACTGTGTCAGGATCAGTAAGGCTATGGGGATCAGACTAGGGTGTGTTTCGACTTACATCAACAGGGTATCTGCACATTTTTGATATGCAAATTCAAGACCTCTAAGAAGAAAAATGAACAACATCACAGCGGCAAAAACAGCCCAGAATTTAGTTGATTTCCACAAGACAGTTGATTTCAATATATAGTTTGTTTTCAAACAGACAACAAATGACTACATATACGTGCGCAGGGTGAGAGGTCGCGTTAAATCGACATATACCCTCACGAGGGGCCACCAGGTTTTCAAACAGGTTTGATTTTCTTGCAACCGTACAATGCTGATCGGGAGCTGGGCGAGAGTGTTAATCACTTCCTGTTACCTCAGGTACACTACACCATACACCACACACACACTCACACACACACACTTCTCATTACCCCAGGTATACTACACTATATACCACACACACACACACACACAGACTCTCTCACTAACACACACTTCTCGTTACCGCAGGTATACTACACAATGCACCACACACACACAGACTCTCTCACTAACACACACACTTCTCGTTACTGCAGGTATACTACACAATGCACCACACACACACACACACACACACACACTCTCTCACTAACACACACTTCTCGTTACCCCAGGTATACTACACTATACACGACACACACACACACACTCTCTCTCTCACTAACACACACTTCTCGTTACCGCAGGTATACTACACAATGCACCACACACACACACACACACACACACACACTCTCACTAACACACACTTCTCATTACCCCAGGTATACTACACTATACACCACACACACACATACTCTCTCACTAACACACACTTTCCATTACCACATGTATACTACACCAGGTAACACACACACACTCACACACACACACACACACACACTCACTAACACACACTTCTCATTACCCCAGGTATACTACACTATACACCACACGCACACACACACATACTCTCTCTCTAACACACACTTTCCGTTACCCCAGGTATACTACGCCAGGCACCACACACACACTCACACATACACACACTCTAATACACACACACTCGCTAACACACACTTCTTGTTACCCAGGTATACTACACCAGGCACGGAACACGATTAAGGCCAAACTCAAGCCGATCCCCAAAATGGTCGCACGAGTGAAAAATCATCTCAAAATGGGCCAAAAATCGCACAGTGTACGTCCAGCTGTAGTGTTAATAGAACAAACAGGACAAAACAATGAAGGTGCATGAAGACGCTCTAATCATCTGCATGTGAGATAATTTAACTGAATTTAGCAGAATCTTATGGACCTTGCTCCTTTGATGATGCCCATCTGGCCCCATAGAAAGTTTGCACAGCGCTCATGAACGATCGGATGGACAGGAAGAGGAAAGGAAGACAAAGGGGGATAAAAAGAGCACTGGTGCTTTCAAAACGAGGTCAGCAAGGTGAAAAAAGGGATGAAAGAAGAGGAAAAAGAGGGAGAGGGGGACGAGCAGAAGGCCTGTCTGGGAACATGTGCTACTGTTTGGAAAGAGACGGGCCTGTGATGTGATCCCATCTGGCCTCTACACACACACACACACACACACACACACACACACACACACACTGCATCTCAACCACATGCCCAGGAACACACACACTTTCCAAAATACACAGGCCTAGATACACACACACACACACACACACATAAACACACATGCATACGTGTTGCATGCAAGGGCAGATTGCTGAGGGACTACAACACTTCTCCATAGGGAATAGCAGTCATTCTCTTTAACTCCCGAAACAATCTTCCATTCAGCCGCTGAGTTATTCCTGACCATTAGGAGCTGTCTGAATCTACCAACACGCCCCCGTGGCTGTTTTACATAATCCCTTTATGAATAAACATTTTATTACTGGGGCTCCTGGCCACTCAGAATGCTCATTGTTCAGGTGGTGATAAATATTCATTTGCCTCCACAGTGTTTTTCCCGTTCGCACCCGTCTCCTCTTTGCCCTTCCAAAGGAGACCGGGCCGAACTCTCCAGGGCTTCCGCGATTGGCCTGAGATATTAAATATGAGCCTTTCGCCATAAATCCTGTTATTGAAACGCTCCCATAGTCATAGTTTTAGGGCGTAAAAAAGCATAGTAGACCAACAATGAATATCAAAATGGATAACGTACCAAAAATATTAGGACGTCTAATTGTGCAGAAGATGAATATGTTATAAAATATTATATTATATCATCTATTATAAAATATCTCAAAGATTAAAAGGCTTCAGAGTTGAAGCCTGTCAACCGAAAAGCTTTGATCGATAAGAGTCATTTACTTTTCAACCAAACTCCAGAGCTGAACGTGGCTAACGTTACAAGAAAGAGAAAAAACAGCATAAGTGAGAACATGAGAGATACACAATATGGACAAAAGTATTGGGACGCCTGACCATTCCACCATCAGGGACTTTTGCATGCAAATACTTTTCAGAATACTTAATATTTAATATGGAGTTGGACCCTCTTTTGCAGCTTCCACTCTTCTAGTTTCTGTGGGAGCTTGTGTTTAAGCAGGATGTCTTTATATTATAATGAAAGTGAAAAATATGGCCATATTTTGTTTGTGTAGCAGCAACACTACGCTCCAAGCTGCCTATCAGTCCCAGGATAACGTCTTGCTGCACTTGTTTGGATCTTATTGTTGTTTCTCTCGGTCATGTTTATTGATCTTTCTCTTGAAAGCTCGAGGTTATCATGCTTGCAGTCACTTTCATCATGGAGTCTTTTCTGTTTCAGTTCTTTATGTGTTTTGATGTCTGGCCATCTATTTCAAAGAACAAAAAAAAAAAAAAAAAGCCAAAAAACAAGATAAAATAAACATTATAGCGTTTTTTGTTATATTTCTATTATCAATAGTTGAAATGGTGCTTGGGAATAAACGTAAGTTTATTCATTTAAAAAATGGTCTTTGAAGCCGTGGCTTTTATCTGCCTTCCCATCTGTAGCATATGCTGCCAACTCCTTTTGTACACCCCTGAAATAAGGCTTTTCAAATCTTTCTTAACAAAACAGTGTTAGACATTAGACGAGTTTAAATCTGAAGTATTTTGAAATCTTGGTGAATAAATATTGACCATTTTATATCCATAAACTAAAAATCGTAGCACAAAACAGCTTTAAAGGAAACATACTCCACAAGTAAAACACAATAAAAACCTACAGGGGGTCCTCGAGTTACACCACAGACCCTCCAACAGTGATCTAATCCGAAATCTTACAAAAAAGTACATTCAGAATGGACTGAGGCGGGGTCTTCGGTTCCTGCGACAGTAATGGAACCTGGATTTTGGTCAAAACAGACCCTAGTCTGAGTCACTTACTGATCCTAGCACAGTAAAATCATATAAACATTTACTTTCACAGCATTTATCAGACGCTTTTATCCAAAGCGACTTCCATTCCCTAACTACAGGGGACAGTATCCCTGGAGCATCTTGGGGTTAAGGGTCTTGGTAGGACTCAAACCTGTGAGTTCTTGGTCCAGAGACAAGCATCCTACACACAAGGCCACAACCACAACCAACATGCAATAGATCATACTTTATTATGGTGACCCTCACAAAAAATCATTATGGTTTCCTATGGATTTTATGCAGTAACCATAGTTTTACTATGTTACCCCATGGTGCTTTGGTACTACCCATAGTTTTACTATGGTACCCCATGTTACTTTCGTACTACCCATAGTTTTACTATGGTACCCCATGTTACTTTCGTACTACCCATAGTTTTACTATGATACCCCATGGTACTTTCTTACTACCCATAGTTTTACTATGGTACCCCATGGTACTTTCTTACTACCCATAGTTTTACCATGGTTATCCATAGCACTTCCTGGTAGCTGTGGTTCTACCATAGTTTACATAAACATATACCACTTAGTAAACCATGGTTAATTTTCGTAAGGGGGGACCCAGTGGTGGTGCTGAAGGTAAGATTCGAAGCCATGACCTCTTGGTTTAGAGGCAAGTATCCAACCACTAGGCCAACCCCACCTCACCTCAACCCACCCCACCGCACACCACGCCACGCCACGCCACCCCACGCCATCCTATGCCACCCTACGCCATGACACGAATCATAAAAAGGAAAACTCTCTCGCTCACTGCATATTCTTCCACTGCAACCACACTAGTTCCCCCACGTAGTCCGTAAGTACGAGGCTAACTGTGTAAGTTGAGTGGGAGTGAGTGTGAGCGTCCAAGACTCACATCATCGCATGTCGAGACTGCTGTAACCCAAGGACGCCCCCCCCACACCCCCCGTATGCATAAATTACTATTGCTATGACATCCGATTTTCATTAGATTTCCCTTCCAACAAAGCAACATAGCTGCAGAAGAAGCTGCGCTAAGCTCCTGTTATTATGTACTCAAATGTCCAGCACCACCCAAAGCCTGAACGTAATAGAAGGAGCCAGTTCAAAATCTTAATGCTTAATTTATGTAAATGACACGGGTACTAAATGGATCATAGTAACACAGTGGCTAAGAGTTTTAGTTCTGCCCACAACATGATTTACATCCGCTTCATAGAAACAAATACTGTCAGCGTTTGATCTGAGAACAAAGGATGGGCAATGTGACACACACACACACACACACACACACAACAACAACAACACATATAAACACACAAACACATACAAACACACACACACACACACACAAGCATACACACACATACACACACACAAACATACACACAAAACACATACATACAAACACACACATGCACACAAACACATACAAACATACACACGCACAAGCATACACACACAAACACAAACATACGCGCAAACATATACACACTAACACACACACAAACATACCCACAGACACAACAACACATACAGACACACACACACACATGCACACAAACACATACACACAAACACACATATGCACAAACATTCACGCAAACACACATATGCACAAACATACACGCAAACATACACACACACACACAAACACAAACACATACGCAAACATACACACAAACATACACAAACACATAC
Organism: Phenacogrammus interruptus; assembly: GCA_037974425.1. NCBI lineage: Eukaryota > Metazoa > Chordata > Actinopteri > Characiformes > Alestidae > Phenacogrammus > Phenacogrammus interruptus. The sequence goes on from JBBPCW010000133.1 coordinate 1,122,683, forward strand.
ACACACACACAGAAACATACACACACACAAACATACATGCAAACATTCCCAAACACACAAACAAACACACAAACAGGAATATACACACAAACAGAAATATACACACACACAAACTTAAAAACACACACAAACTCACAAATATACACACACATACAAACACACACACACAAACACACACACACAAACAAACATATACACAAACACACATAAACACACAAACATACACACACAAACAGAAATATACACACAAACAAGCACACACACACACATACAGTAAAAACACACACACACAAACCCACAAATATACACACACACATACAAACACACACACACACACAAACAAACATACACAAACACATACACACACACACAAGCATAACCGCAAACACACATACGCACAAACATACACACAAACACACACACATACTATGAGGGCAAAATCATGAAGATATCTGGAACTCTGTAAGATACACGGTGCACGGTAAGACACAGAATGTGTGTCAGAGGGGGGGTCTCACTGGGACCCCCCCCTCGTCCACCACCACAGGAGGATCAGTGTTGCATGTCTGAGCCCAGACAGCCCAGGAGGGGAGCCGCCAGAGCGCGGACAGGTGTGACAGTAATTACTGCTAGAGAGAGTATGTAAGTGTGTGTGTGTGTGTGTGTGTGTGTGTGTGTGTGTGTGTGTGTGTGTGTGTGTGTGTGTGTGTGTG
>JBBPCW010000133.1:1190551-1214871 GCA_037974425.1 Phenacogrammus interruptus
CACCATAATGACGTAAGCGTGCTCCGGCACCAACGCTGAAATCTAATGTGAGTGCGGGCCAGAGGGGGAGGGGGGAGAATCGTACTCGGGCCCGGTTCAGGGCAACCATGCCTAGTGTGATTACACCCTTAACTGTAAATGTAACAGCTCTATGAATCACAAAATATCTGAGATGCTTGCTTCATTACTATGCATCAAAACACTGGAAAGATTAAAAACAGGACCAAGCTGTTTAATTGTTAAGGCTCCAATCTGTGAGTACCCTAGGACTGAATCTGAATTTACTGACACAGAACCCTGGAAAACTTCATATAACTGCATGTTTTAGTGGCTGAAGCTAGTCTTAAGTTTTGACAGCCTCTATTGCAATGGCATTTTTTTGCCTCTGTAAAAGCCCTTGGATAGTGACGTTAAATAATGCTTTATCCACGCATTTGTGCAATTATGTCACATGATCCAGTGATAAAAACGTTAAATAAAAACATCTTTGATATCTCATTTTACGGTTAGGACTTTAAACCTGGTTTCAAAGCAGTGTCTGTGTTAGATGGGACGATATGTCCTGAATACTCAGAACAGGTCGTGTTTGCAGGATTATGTAACGAATCTGCTAATTCTTTTATCGACTGCAGCTGAGACAACTATGTGGAGCATCGCTCCCCAGAACCACCAGTGTCTCACCATCTTACTTTGAAAAACAAAACAAGAAATAAAAAGGATCTCGTAATAAAAAATGAATTCTCACCTTCGGGATCCCTTCTCCTGGTATGAATGAAAAGCCACAGCTTGCTTCTCCCAGTATCTCTGAGATAAATACAGAAAATGTATATAGTAGAAAAAAATCAGCAATTTATTACAATCGTAAAATTTACTCTATTTATACATTTATTTCTCGTGTATTGACACAAGTTCGTTTTATAAACAGTGGTCATGTACGGTCAGTTCCTCCTCCATGTTGTGCAGAGCAGTGTCATCTTGTTCCAAGTTTTTTATTTCATCCACCAGAACTTGTTTAACCTTCTCCAGTCTTTGAGACCTATGTGAAATGAAAACATACAAAGCATGTTTAGAGCACTTTAGTTGATTTTACAGAGACTGCAGTTAGACAGGAAAAACATAAATGATATTACAGGGTTTCTGCAGGATTTTCAAATCTTATTTAATGCCTTTTAATGCCCTTTTTAGTGCCAATTCTAACATTTTTAATGCCATACGCAACAAATAACAAACGCCTGTGTATGAATGCGTGTATATTATAATGCATTTTTTTCTTACAATGAGGCAACAATGAACATATATTCCTCTGCTGAACAGAATCAGAGATGGATCAGGAGCTTCAAATCTCAGCGTTTATCTGCAGATTTCAAAATTTCAAATATCATCAAGTCTGAACAGAAAAAAATTCTGAAACGTCGAACTCTTAGAGGCTAAAACTGTATGGAAAATTAAGGCACTAAAGCAACTACAACTAAACTTAATTACAGCGCCTTCATTCATTAGCTTTCATTGCTATCTCAACTTTTAGCGCCGATTTGTGTCCCTCGGACTTCATATGCGATTTAACGGCGCTGATTCCCACTGTACCCAACTCTTACAGACGTTACAATCCTTCTCCATTCTGACCTTCAACAGACTGCAGCCACGTCCTAAACTGTTCATCCTCCGCCACGGTTTCTGGGATCTGCACTTTCCCATTTTTCCTCCACATCACAGTCGCCGCTCTTAAACAGTCTGTGTCACACAATTCCGGACCCCGGCCAGAAGCGATTACCAAACTGGTTCCGTGTTGATCGTACTTCGCGACAGTGAATCAAAGTTATTAATTATACAGACTATATTCAAGATAAACTGGTAATATTTGATTCTTCAACACTATCTAAAGTATTAATGCCCGTATAAAACAATTTAATGCTTTTTAATGCCATTTAAGGCCTTAATTTTCGCAAAATCTATTTAATGACTTTTAATGCTTTTTAATGCCCCGTGGAAACCAAAAACACACAAATCTTGACATATTTGCATCATCTGATCGCCATGATAGTTTTTACAGGCATTGATATTAAACTAAAGACTTTTCAAGACTTTTAATAGAGCCTCAAATGTCATTTAAACCCAAGCGTACAGTGACAAAGGGTGTAATGGCTTTGAAATTGAAAGACTGAACAGCCTGAAAAATCAATGTAAACATGGAAATTAAAACCGATTTTACATTTTTGTTGTGAAATGAAAAATGCATTTATCTGAGCCAAACTACTAGGTGTAATATATAAACAAAGTTCATAAAAAATCTAACTGAATCATGACTTGTTCTGCAACTTTAACACTGTCAGCGTTGTTACAGCCGGGCAGTAATGCTATAAGACATTAAATAAGACATTAAATAAGACATTCCTCAGAGCAACTGACATGTATTATTGCTCTCTGCAACCTGTAACATTAGTTTAATGCAAGTGATCCTGTTCTGTGTACATCATTTCAGATGTTGTTAGAGTTTTTTAAGGACCTAGAAACACCTGAGAGAGAGAAACAATGAGAATGTGTCTGAATGTATGTATGTGTGTGTGAGTGACTTTGATGTCCTTGATGTAAAAGATGTTTTTCAGACAGACCTGCACTTATGCACTTGCATGCTGATGGAGGACGCATGCTGACCGAAGGTCTTCAAGGACTGCTTGGTGAAGAGATCCATTCTCCTGGAGCGGTTCTGAGAGACAACCACACATGCAGTACATCATTAGTGCATATTGTAATTACTATTAGTCAGACAGCAGCCAGTTTCTATGGGTGAAAAAGGTCATTATCCACTTATACTAACATTTAAGCAATGTCAGTGATTACAAGGCACAGTTTAATCGGTTTATCATCAAGAACTAAATATAAACAGAAGGCATAATTAAGATACAATTAATTACACAATATTTGCTCTGACATAATATTTTCCAAGTGACAGGGTTAGGAATCTTGTTTCAACAGTTGTGTCCTTAAACAGAACACCTGATACAGCAGAGACCAGCAATGTAATATCGGGTATATGATGCATTATACCTCTAAATGTTTTTAATCGCCAAAACGAAGTCTTTCATGGATAATGACATGCTGTTTGCTCTACCTTAAACTTCTTCTTGAGTTCAGTGCTGAACTGGCGGCAGACGTATCCCATCTCTTCAGAGGTGCTGATTTCCAACTGTGGCAAATCTATTTCAAGTCAAAATCAAAGTGAAGTTTATTGTCATCTCAACCGAAATGGCGAAGCTCATTTTCCATAGTGTACATAAAGTGCAACAGACCTAAAACTACAAAAAACAAAACTGTAAATAAAAAGTATGTGGTGTGTGGACAAATATGCTAAAGTATGAACAGAACATCCAGTGTAAACTGTATAACAATAAGAAAAATTATGAAATAAGTGAAAATAGCAGCTTCTCTGCTGGGCCTTCTTTGTTTGGGAGGTGATGTTGACTGTCCATGTGAGGTCCTCAGTTACGTGCACACTGAGGAACTTGGTGCGCCCAACTATCTCCACAGCAGAGTCATTGATGATAAGTGGAGTGTGGGTTGGACGTGACTTTCTAAAGTCCATCCTCTCTTTAGTCTTGTCGACATTATTGTCTCTGCACCACACTGACACCTAACTGTCCCTTTACCTCCTCTCTGTAGGCTGAGAGACTCATCACTGCTGCTTATCAATCCCAGCATAGTCGTGTCATCAGCAAACTCGATGATGTGGTTGGTGCTGGGTGTGACTGTGCAGGTGTGGTTGGTGCTGGGTGTGGCTGTGTAGGTGTGGTTGGTGCTGGGTGTGGCTGTGTAGGTGTGGTTGGTGCTGGGTGTGGCTGTACAGGTGTGGTTGGTGCTGGGTGTGGCTGTACAGGTGTGGTTGGTGTTGGGTGTGGCTGTACAGGTGTGGTTGGTGTTGGGTGTGGCTGTGTAGGTGCGGTTGGTGTTGGGTGTGGCTGTGTAGTGCGGTTGGTGTTGGGTGTGTCTGTGTAGGTGTTGTTTATTGCTGGGAGTGGCTGTACAGGTGTGGTTGGTGTTGGGGTGTCTGTGCAGATGTAATTGGTGTTGGGGTGTCTGTGCAGATGTGTTTGGTGTTGGGTGTGTCTGTATAAGTGTGGTTGGTGTTGGGTGTGTCTGTGCAGGTGCGGTTGGTGTCGGGTGTGTCTGTATAAGTGTGGTTGGTGTCAGGTGTGTCTGTGCAGATGTGGTTGGTGTCGGTATAAGTGACACCATTAAGTGACTGTATAAGTGTGGTTGGTGTCAGGTGTGTCTGTGCAGGTGTGGTTGGTGTTGGGTGTGTCTGTATAAGTGTGGTTGGTGTTGAGTTCCCTGAGTAGTGCAGATTGTAAAGACACAACTGATTTCTGCTGCATCTATGATTCAGTGGTAAAGCTACCTGCAGCACTGTGACTTTGGGGAATATGGGAGCTTTTCTTGGTCGCGGTTTTGATCCTTCTCCTCTTTCCTGTGTCCCTCTTCTCTTCCTGTTCTTCTTCCTCAGAGCTGCAGGATCTAGATTCTGTGATACATATGAGATTCAGATATTGATGATTTAAGGTTCACAAAAATAGAACTTTGCACTCCTGTAAGTTTTACCATTTTTCTTCTGCCACGGTTTGTCATTAGGCTTGAACAGCTTTCTCGGCTTCATTTTAATAGCTGTTTCACTGGGCACGACTTTGTTGTCCCCATCATCCCCCTCATCACTGTCCTCTGCATCGGACAAACTCTCAGACTTGGATAAGCTATGCCACTTCCAACGGGACGATGGACCTAATGAAACGTTGTGTTAGATATCAACATTTGTGAATGAATAATGTGTGCGATGTAATGTTATTACCTGACTGAAATTCTGCCATTTCATCCTTGCTTCCTTGGGTACATTCAGGGGTTTTCTGTGAAAAGCAACACAATTCATGTTTAGAAAGACAATTTATTTATGCCTGATTGAAATCTAACTGAAACCTAAGCTTGCCAGAGACAGAAAATACTACCTCGAGGTTGGTGCAGATCGTAGATTTTTTGTTAACAGATCCGTGCGAAGACTGGCTCAGTGTCACCATGGTGATTTCCGACTCCTTGTCGAACGATGCATGGAGGCTCTGGTATCTAGCACTGTTCAAAAAGTCTTTCAGATCCTCCCCTAAGTCTGGAGATTGGAGCAGTGAAGAGCAGACGAGTTCTTCCCTACCCGTGGAGGTGATGAGCGGCACCGGACTAAGCTCACCACCCTGACTCTGCTCAATGTGACAAGGGAGAGGCTGAACAAACAAAAGACTCTCGACTGTACATTCAAAAGTATGGAAAAGACACAGAAGGACAAAATATTGCTAGGAGTAAAATTACATGTGGAAACAGCTCTGGTTAAAATGATGGCAGCAACCCTAAGGCTAATTTTGCTCATGCCATGATAATACTAAGTGAAGTAATTATTTTGTTCATTATACAGTTATCTTTGTAGTTTTCTTACCTGACATACTTCTTCAGGACCTTGTGTCTTGGCAGCAGGAGTTGCAGAGGTGTGCAGAGAAAGTTTGACACTGTTACGTCCCACTGAATTCTTATAGAAAGACGAAGCCTGGATCCCTTTGAGAGGGCTTAGCAGCTCAGCAGGGGGCAAGACAGCACCAACAGGAGAGAATGATGGAAGGGGTGTAATAGGAGATCTGGTTACAGGTGCATTCTTGTCTGCAGCTAAGGGAGAAGCACACATTTCGTGAACATGAAAGACAATGGTTTTAAGCTTATAATACAAGACATTTAAATATATGTAGATTACAGACGTAATTTCTTACATCTCATCTTCTCAATGGAGAAAGGAGATGGGCTAAAAGAAGAGAGTTTAGAAGCAAAGCCTTTTCTCAGTTCTTTAGGAGTCTGTTGAGGAGCTGGAATCTTCTTAGTGTTTGACTGCTCAAGGGGCAATACTTTACTGACTTCCTTCGTCTCTGTTAGCTTATTATCTATGTCTGGGTGTGTGGTGGTCTTTCCTGGTTGCCTCTCATTTTTCTCTGGTTGTTCAGTCACACCATCTGAGGTCATCTTAACATTTTTTACCACTTGTTTTTTGGTCCGAACTGAAGTTTTTTTCTGCGGGTTCTGTGACTGTTTAATGACAAACTCATGTTAAGTGCAATTGTCAGTGAAAAGAAAATGACTACATTTGTAATATTCTTGGTATACAGTCATAGACCCTACCTTAGACAGAATACCCAATGATATGAGGGGAGAGCTGGCCAAGGCTCTCTTTTCTCCAGCTAGGAAACAGGCACACACAAAGAAGTGCATAAACTTAGATACACATGTGCATATATATAGCAAGTAAAGATAATTAAGAGATCAGGATCTATATGCAACAGGTACATCCTTACATCTCATTTTGTTAGTGGAGGGAGGAGAGAAAGAAGAGATTTTGGAGGACCAAAACTCTTTTTGTCCATCATGAGTGGTAAATTCCATGGAAGGTGCTGCCTTGTTCTTTCCCTTGGACTGCTCAGGGCTTGAAGGCGCTCTCTCAGCTTTCTCTTTCAAAGCCTTTTGACAAGCTTTCGACTTTGCTTGATTGTTTTCTTGCATAGTTTGCTCAAACACAGCTGCAGATGATGTTTTATCTTTATTCTTTGCTTGTTCTTTTGTCTGAACCGAATCTCTCCTCTGAGGCTTCTCCGTCTTTTTGATGATCAACTTCTGTTCAATGTGGTATAAGAAACAAATCTCACTGGCAGTTCCGTCACAGAAAAAAACAGACAACAGATTACATCTCAGAATATTAATAGAAATACAAAAAACATGCCTTAGCTGGAGGTGGTTGAGCAGTCTCAGACTCACTATCAGAGTCTGTGAACTCTATGTATGATTTAACCTGAGCTACAAATCTTTGGGGTCTGTCCACAGGTTTCCTGCTCACCACATCTTGTTTTTTCTTATCCTGCTCGACCACCTTCTTCTGCCTCTTCTGACAAACACAAAAAAGCAAGTCATTCATAAGAAGACTTTCACAACAGAGGAAGATTTAGCACACCTGGCACTATCCATGAATGAGACATCTTTATCATCCAACAGTGTCTGTTTACTTGGCCTCACCCTCATTGCTTTGGGGAGCTCTTTTGCAAACTTTGGTGAAGAAAGATGCATGTTTGGACTCTCGACTAAAAGAAAGAGTAAGAATTTAATTAACAAAAATAATAACTTTTTTGTCATTTTAAAGATATAGCAATACTGAGGGAACAGTGAGATTTAATACAAAATAAAAAAGCAAATATAATTAACTTTTTAGTTAGCACAGATTAGGTAGAGTTATTAAATCAATGAAATGTGAATAAATAAAATTTCTTTTACAGGTTGAGGTGTGAAAAGCATACATGTGGTGTCGGCAGGTGGAAGAGTTGGCTTGACTGGCTGCCTGGTGTAGTCTGTCACTTTAGGTTTGGGCTGTCTGTTTGCTGATTTTAGCCAGCTGACCTCGGTCATATTATCAGTATCGGTGTCACTGAAGAGATGCTTCTTCACATTTCGAGCAGAAGGCTACATACACACATGAACACCCACACACAATTACTTTTTACCTCATCAAATACATTATAATGCAACGATGAACACAGTAACATTGACAGGTCACTTTCACATTCAAAATGTACATGGTGTGTGCAAACTTTGACTTGAAAACTTGAAAAATGTTGTACGAAAGGTTAAAAAACAAAAAGGCATTGAAAAAAGGAACAACTTCTAAAGAGAACGGGAGAAGGAGAGGGTCCTGGATATCTCACTGATTACATAAAGTCAGCATTTTAAATTTAGTTTAACAGAATGAAAGAATGAAGGACATTTACTGCTCTGATACAGATGCAGGTCTCTATATGGCCATAAGGTCTTATTGGAGCACCATAAAACATCAGAGATTTTAAGGGTTTAACATGTAACAATATTATGGTATTAGTAGCTTAAGCTGGAAAACCCACTGAAAGATTTATATTAATGTCTGACCTTCGCTCGAATGGGCTTCTTAGCCGAGTTGGAGAGGGAATTACTGAGGACACACATACACACACAAAGATAAGCATATACATATTTGTGCCACCAGATTTATTACCTCCTTAAAATCTCAGAATACAAAGCAAATCGGTTAAGTTATTCTTAGATTACCCAAGTGCATAATATAAGGTCCTGGATTACAGATTATAGATCCTATTGCAGCGCTTATCAAAAGATGGATTCAGCACAGAGTCTTGATAAATACGTGTTTGTAGCTGCAGTATGTTGTTTTAATATTCATTGTACCAGAAATATAATGATTCAATATAATACCGAAGCATTAACAACACTTAAATTATTACCCTGCAAAAACAGATGTTTAGGTGTGTTTAAGCAGGGAAGTGTGCTGGACAGTACATAAAGATTTTACCTGCTTTCCATTCCAGACATCTCAGAAGGCCTCCTAGATTTCTTCTGCAAAGAGAAAGACTCATTTAGGACTTTATGCATAGCAGAAAATTAATACATGCAATTCAATCCATGTTGGTAAGAAAACTACGTCCATACCTCACTGGACATGCTGAATTCAAAAACATCCCTGCTGAAAATGACCAGACAACAGCTTTATATACACCTATACATCTATATTTGCCACCTTAATATGCTGCTTGGTGTTCTTCAATACTTGTTCTAAGCTGTAATGTTATAATTTAGTACTCATGCTGATTTGAAGGTGTCTTGGACTGGTCATGTGACCCCAGGCATTTTGATGCCTTTGCCTAAAGAACAAATACACAATATCACCCCGACAATAAATACTGTAAGAATGAACTTGCATTCAGTTACATTCATGCATTAATTATCACTAAGATAACGCAACGCCCCTTTCAGATAAGCGCTTACTTACAGTTGAAGCTGGACACCAACTCTTGTTAAAGATGAACCTGGAGAAAATTAAACACAAGGATTAAATGAAATATTTGGGAATATAGAAACACTTCATGATATGCCCATGTTACCTTTTAGCTGATGCAATTTTAAACTGCGAGGTAATCTCTGGTGCTACTTTAACAAAAGCAGTGCTCTTACAGTGGCTGGATATCTGATTCACCAATCTGTCTGCAGCTTTTGGTGTCTTCTAAAGAGAATGAAGAGAAAATAGCATAATGTATTTTTTGACATGGAAGTAGAATGTTTGTGGGTGTGTCCACAAAACATCAGAGACAACGGCATTATTGGACTCCAACCTATCAGACATATCTAACCTGCTGGTTCACCTGTCAGATGTAAAGTTATTGATAATAGTTCATCTGATGCTGTCTTGTTTGTGTTAGTCATGCTGTCATTCTTCATCTGTAACATTTTTGTTGGTGGACTGTTCTCAGCCCAGTAGGGATACGGATCTACTTGAAAAGTCCAACACCACACCACGCAAATAATACCTGCTCACTAGTGGTCCTCTGTAGGTCTTGGCCATTGATGAATTGGGTAAAGGGGGCTACTAAATGATGCAAAGAAACAGATGAACTACAGCCTGTAACTTTAAACTACAAAGCACACCTATGGACAATGAGTGTGTATACAAGGTAGGTGTGCCTAATGTAGGCTGGTATGTGTATTCATCTATAAACTGCTTCAGTTACTGCCATACGAATAACTATCCATTTTGCTTACTCAATCTTGCCTTCCTTTCTATATTTTCAATCCCTTTTCTAAGCTACTTTTCTAATAAATTTGGTCAAAATCTGACCTGTTGTGACTTTTAAACGGTCTCTTCCAAGCTCTCACCATATCACTGCTCTTTGTCTGTCTACTCTGAGTGGGTTTAGCTGGTTTGGGTCTCTGAGACTGTTTCACAGACTCCGGCCCCACCTCTGGACCTCTAGACACAGACAGGTGTAGCCCCATGGAGGATTTTTCCTTTGGAAGCGTAGTGCAGGGCTCCGCCTGCTGATCGCGTTCCCTCAGCACCTGCTCCAGTCTCTGGGTGAGCTGCGTATGAAGCTCCTTGTGGGTCAGGACCCCAGAACTGCATTGGGCTGAGGATGGCTGTTGTGGGAGCTCTATGCCAAGAGATGCAAGAGCACTGAGCTCTGGAGAAGATAAAGATGCAGAGCAAGCAGACACATACTGTTCATGTACATCACTCTAGAAGTCATACAGGAATTTAAAATGTTTCAAAAACGACCAAATTCATTATGTACATTTTTAAATGCCAGCTACTGCCACTACCAAGGCTTATACTAAGCCTCACCTGACTGTGGAAATTCACAAGGCAACAGTGATTCAGACACAGACATTCTCTTGCGGCCTGGTAATCTGACAGAGAAGGAACACACAGAACTTCATGTGCACCAAACCCAACATTGACAGAGAGCAGTAGAGAAAATGAAACAACGGGAAACCCTTAAACGGCTAATTAAAATGTGTATTTCTTTTGTAATATTTCTATTACATGATATTTCTAAAATATCATAAGCAGTAATTTTAGTTTTTTATGCAATAAAGCTTAATGCAAAATATACATAATACAAAATAATATAAAGACATCTTTAAAGAGGATTTTGTATTTGAGTTAATGTTCTTGTATTTGTTTTCTTGTATTTGTATTTGAATTAATTCTTTAACATCCAAATATTTATGCTGTCATACTTACATAGAGGTGTCTTTTCCCATCACAGGCAGGGAGTCTGGAATTATACTGCTGTCTTTTTTTTTATCAGAGTAAGAAAATAAGTTTCAAAAGGTTTAAATTCAGTGTTGTTAGAAATGACCAGGTTTGCAGCAATGAATCAATACCATAAAATATATATAAATGATTTTTTTTTACTTTTCTGCACAACGTCAAATAATAACTGGACACTATTCAAAATCTTAATGGAAAAATGAATCAATTTGGAATAACTGTTAATTAAAGCCCTAGACATATCTGGTCTTTAACACTTAATGGAGAACATAACTTTACCTAAAGGCCGTTTGTCAAGCTCTTGATCAACTTGCACCATCTCTAGTACTCTGTTGATTGGAATGTGCTGCAGAGACAATAAGTTCTGTTTCATTAGGTTCACGAGTGACACAGGTTGAAACATCGGAGATCTAAGTTTATCAAATAGTGATAAAACATACCATACAGTGACTTACCCTGCGATATCTTTCTGCCTCTTGATGCTCTTTCCTGTCCTGTGGTACACCTTCATTCTGAGGCGGAGCAATTGCCTAGTGGTACAAATACACACACACACACACACAGTTTTATTTTATGAAAAAGAAACTATGACTATAGACTTTGAGTGATGCAGTATATTAGAACATATATACAGACCCATTTTTTATTATTTTCCTTGTCCTCACTGAGTGAAGTCATCCTGTAGGATGAACTAGAGAACAAGAACTCTCTCAGTTCACTTTCCTTCTTGCTTGCTGAAGAGGTCACCATCTCCAGAGATGGTTTTACCTTTGCTTTCCTAGCTGGGGTATCTGTGATAAAACGCAATAAGAAATACAAACGAAAACATACATATTGAAAATGTGGAAGAAGTGATGACACTAGGGGTGCAACGGTACAGGTATCCCACGGTACGGTACGTACCTCGGTTTGGGCCACAGTTTCGGGTCGGTTTTGGTACGTGTTTTGTGCATAAAGAGAACAAAGTTTTTTTCTCCCAAAATTATATCTTTATTTTGAACAAATTCCAGCAACACTGTGCTCAATAATATAACACTACAAATAATAACACAACAAAACAAATAAGGAACTGCCTCTTACTCATGAATAAAATATGTATACATGTATAAAATGCAAACTTACAATATATATATATAAAAACATTTTTAAAAATGTTAAAAGTGCCTCTAAACACAACACAGTAGTCAGAGTAAACACACTTCAGCTACATTCACGATGTAAAGTTCAATATTAATTATTGTCATTATGGACATGAGGTGTTTATTCCTCTGCTGTTATAAGATTCTTCTGTAAGAACATAAGTCTGTCAGCACTGTCAGCTGCGAGGCAAAAGCGGCTTGCACTTACACTCTGTCCTGCAGTGGAGAAAATTCTCTCACAACAGAAGTTCCTGGGACAGAGAGGTGACGTTGTGCAATTTTTGTAACATGGAGGAATTTTCTCTCATTTGCCCTCCAGCACACGAAAGGAGTTACCTTTTAGTCTGTCCTCCGTTCAGGAACCATTATCTCAACATGACTAGGCTTGAGATGCTTAGCCATATAGCTCATGTCTCCATTAGCGTATGGGACACGTGTTAGGCTAGTGACGTTTCTATTAACTGTTTTGACTCCCTGGCCGTTGTATTCTACAGTGAACCCGAAAAAAAAATCCATCCTGGAGATTTGTACGAAGCCGGGGCTTCTTCAAACTTCTGCCTCTCGACTGTTCCGCCAGCGCTGGCCATGCTTGTTTGTTTTTCTTACGTCCAGTTACGTCAGAGTGAGGGCGGGCGAGTGGGTGGAGCCACAACAGTGATTGGACATTAACTCTCGGTGGAGGGCTTTTGCGCATTAAGCGCCATTTGCAAAATGAAGTGCAAAACCGAACTACCGTGGTTCACAAGGGCGTACCGAACCGTGCTGCGTGTACCGAACGGTCCGGTATTTTACCGTGTACCGTTGCATCCCTAGATGACACGTGCAAAAAAACTGATGAGACAAGCATTCTTTTGTGCATGTACAGTCAAAAACACCAAAACAACAAAAAGATGAGTGAGTTGACCTACTGGCAGGAATAACACAGCTGAAAGGGCTTCTTCTCAGCTTACGTCCTGCACTGCCCAAAACATACATGCATGACTCGGAAACTTTACTCTTCAGTGGGGTTTCTGTCTGAGAGATAGAAAGAGAGTGAGAATTAGACAGAGAACCAAAAGCTAGGCATTAATCATTATAGGCCAGGAGGGACATACTGAAGAAATAAAACGGTATACTAGGAGGTAAAAACAAACCTGATGAACTTAAAACGTATAGAAAATACAAATTAGTACCTGATGATGTTGTGCATCTTTCTCATGATACGACAAAAACTGTAATGGTGTGTTCTTTACTGAGGAAGGCACTGTTTTCTCCACAAGCTCAGAAGACACCTGGCTCTCGGGAAACAGAATCTGCTTACAACATCAAAACCACATTTATCATTCATCCATACCTACAGGAACATATACCGTAACAGCATTGTGATGAAAAAGTGATTTTATTTCACATGACAAATAGTGTCCATACCGGTAATTCAATATCATTATCAGAAATGGAAGTGATGCTCGCATGGGAGTCTTCTAATGGTATCACTGTACAGATCTCACCTAATCCATCTTAGTTAAAAAAGCCTATTTCATAAGCTACCACTCATATTATCCTATCCTTTAAGATATTATGACAAAAACGAAGAAACTAGAGATCACAAAACAACTGTACTGTTTGGTTTCTTGTGAGCATAAATGTTAACATAGACGAAATAAGAATCATCAGAGACGCTTAAGAAGTACTTTGCTAAACTTACAAAACATTTAACAGCTTAATTAATCATTGGCCTGTGTGTCCACACAAGGACAGGCAAAATGATGCCATGCTCAACTGGAACATTTGAACTTCCCATAATTATCTCTACAATTTACTTTACGTTACTTGATCTTTGCTTTTGTCAGACATGTTGCTCACCTGTGAACCTCCTTCATCCTGAATGATCTGAACAGTGGTTTTTACCACAGATGTTGTGGTCTTCCTGACAAACTTCTGAAATGTGCCAGGGATAATTTTCTTTTCAAATTAATAAAACCTTTTACAGCGGTACTACAATTTTCTAAAACAAAATGTATTTACACTTAAGTCAGACCACCATTACTTTACAACTAAATGAACGACATTTATCATTTCCTCTCCTCTTGCAAGTCAATTATTAATTAGACAACAAACCTGACATACATTGCTCTAGTTTAGCTAGAAGCTACCAGAAGGTAAAATTCAGCAATTTGCTCTGTATCACCCAGTCAAACCCCAGACTACAGCAAACACTTGGTTTACCACAACTCACTTTATTCTTGGCCTCGCCATACACTTTCTTGGCAGTCTGGAGAACATCTAAGGAGGAGCTGAAGTGGATGGTGAGTCTAGAGCCCTCAATATTGCTCACACACACTGGCTCAGTCAGAATCAGCTGGAGCACTTTTACATCTTTCTCCTCTAGGAAGACACACTCAGTAAAAATATACTTTAACATTCACTTTCTTCAATGGACATTTCACCTAAATACTTCAGGAGCAGGCAGATTGGTAATTGTTTTGTAAAACAGCAGGTAAAATTAAATTCTAAGAAATTCCTAATTGTTCGCTCAAACCCCCGCACTATCGTGGAAACTGCAGATATCCTTCGCATTTTTTTGCTTTTGTGATGTCCGGGCCTCGTCCACCACGCCCCCAGTCCTCGTGCTGGTTGTTTGTTTGGGCGTGGCGCTCAGCGACCCAGCAGGAGGACGAAGCAGCTTTTTTTCATGCATTTTTGTGCAAAATTTTTAAGACAAATATAATTTATTAGTTTTGAAACATAAATTCAGCTACATTTCCTAACTGAATGTTTTGGTACTGTGGAGAGAAACTAAAAGAAAGTCGTCTTGGGACTGTGAAATACCGCTGTAATGGAGGTTTAAAAGCATTATTTATTTCTCCTTGCTGCTGATTGGCTGAATTTTGTTCTTCTTAAAGCTCAGTATTTTTATTACTGTACATTAAATGAATGTATTACTGTATTTACCTGCTTATACCAAAGAAAATGCACTGCATGGATTACAGTCCAGTGTAAACTGTACAGTACGGATACAGGTTTACCTTAACATTTTCTTTAAGGCTAATGTATTTAAGTGGAATTAAAGTGTTTTGGGGCATATTTAGGGTTCACAATATAAAAAGAGGCATGTTTAGGCTTTTTTTTTTTTAAACCACTGGGAGCTTATCGCTGGGGTTTACTGTAGTTTACTGTAAGTTTGTTCAAATTGTGTTTTTTAGTCTTGTTCATGTGTTATTATCCGATTACCTTCCACTGTGTAACTGTAGATCTCATTTTCTGCTAGGCACAGGGTGTCCCACTGTCCCTCCTGCAAAGAGATGAAAGTACCCACAAAATCCACAAGATCCAGGTGTAGAAATACGAAAGTATTTTTAACAACAAAAAAGTACCTGGGCTTCATCATCAGCTAGACAGAAGTAGAAGGAGATGCTTTGGCTTCCGAGGTTAAAGTCAATCCAGAACTCCTTCAGGTTCTCATCCACAGGCATTAGCAGCTGTGAGCATTATCATCATTAAGTTTCTTGCTCATCAGACAGTTAGAACACTGCAATGCTTCACAAAAAAATATTACAGGTATGTGCACATGAATTTACTGGCTTAGCATAATTTTAGCTATATAAAGACTGACCGCATGCTTGTCCAAAAACACCTCAAGACAAGGGTAAGAGTACACACTGTAAGAAAGTGAACATAATAGTGTTAATACATTGCTGAGGAAACAATCAGAACGTTTAACACTACAGTTACTTAGGTGTTAACAAATGTACCTTCGTCCATCGCCTTGCATTCCATTTACCATATTTAAAAATTTCCGACAATCCTGCAATTAAAATCATGTTAAAAAAAAGGCATCACATTACCCAATTTGCCAGTGATTATTCTTGACTACTTACATCTATGTAATGAATTAAGTGTATATAAATTTATAAGCAGATACTTAAGGATTAACTGTATGAAGTAAATATAGTAAATGACAACTGTTTATTTTATCTTTCAATCTAGACAAATAAAGCACCCTGATTTATGTCAATTCTAAGGTCAGTATGATCCTTACATTATATAAGCACATCCTCATATCTAAAACACTGATGAACATCTAGCACTGATGTACATCGCTCTAGATAAGAGCGTCTGCTATATTGCTGTAAATGTAAAAGGTGTTCACATTTCTACTCATCTAGATAATCCACATACACTGAAACATTAAGTGACTGCTAAAAAAAGAAAAAGGTTTAAAAAGCAATGGACTATGACATGAAATCTCACAGTCTCAAACTCTGAGTCCTGAATGTTGCTAAATGCAGATGCAACAAACTCCATGCTGAACCAGCGGTCAGACAGCTCCCTCCGCTGGGCATGGGAAGTCATTCTACACAGAGCCTCCATCAAAGCCACCTGGAGATCATAATCTACAGAGTACCAAGCACCCACATTAAAACACCCATCAGGCACAAATTATTAACGGTTTTTGTCTCAATTTTCAACATATTTTGTAGAGATAATTATAAGCAATGTCCACAGTTAAATTTTGCGAAACAAGATTACAATTTCAAGAGAAGCATTTTTCACTTACCGCCTCCTTTGAGGATTTGACTAGCCAAACCATCCCTGTAGGGAAGGGAAATGAAAACAGATTTTTAAAAATATGATGGAATACATAATATCTCCATTTATGCTTAAAACTGGAGCATGTACATGACAGTGGATGTCTGCTGAGATGACAGTATCTTCTTTTCTTTCTTCAGTTCTCCTGGGATCTTTCCCAGGATTATATTCAGTTTCCTGACTGCCTGTTATTGAAGACAAAATAAGAAAATATGTTTTAGATGTTTTAGACCATAATTCAGTTCTTCTAAATAATCAAGGCATAAACTTTCTAATGTTTCAGATCTGATACTAATAAGGGATAAAGATTTGCTAAGGCAATTTTAAACAAAAACATCGCAAAATGTAAAGTGATTATTTGTTAGATGTGTAGCATTTCTTTAAAAAAAAAACCCCACTAACCTCTTTTTGGATAAGAATGTTGACTTGGGCATCAGAGGCCAACTTTCCAATGTGATGGAGAAAGGATTCTGTTACCTGGTACGCACCTGAGAAAAAAAAGCTGCAAACTGAACTAAACATCCGATGGCTGAGGTGAATTTTTGATTATCATTTATTTAGTTTGGTTTATTTTACTATGGTATATGATAGCTTTAAAATGAAACGCATGCTTACCATCTTTGCAACTTCCATGAATAACCTAAAGGGTTACAGGTTTGAAAGTAAGGGAGAAATAGATTAATTTAAAAATGTTTTAAAATACTGAACCTTTCTCCACACTGTGAGTTATACATTTGATGAAATATCTATGGAACTGTAATTACTCACCATGAGTGCATCAAAGAAATCTTCAGCAAGGTTAATCATCACCTCATTCCTCAGTAGCCCAGCTTCAGTCCAGAACTTTCTGAGTTTTTCAAACCACTGAACCATGTAAACATGCATACTTTAAATCAAACCTACAATGTATTCTATCAGAAAACAGGACACAAGAATAACACAAATGTCTATTTACTTATCTTTCTGACAAGTCCTTGTGACACCACTGCGGATATCCCTTCTCCCCTTGGAAAGACCAGCGTTTTCCCCAACTTGTGGAGGACAGTAAATACCACTGAGGCATTCTTCACATTCTTGAGGTCCAGTTCCTATACAAACCAAAAATTAATTATCTGGTAATGTATCACTGTTGTTTTTATAAAACATGGCAAAACCTAAACAAATACCAACCCTGATGATCAGTCTGTCCAGTTTGGAAATGAACTGCTTGGAGCATTTTGAAGTTTTTCCCTCTCTGGTTTCATCTAGCAAGAGCTCCTCCATGGCCTGGAAGTTACCGGATTTCAAAGCCCTGTCCAATAGACTCTCCACCTGACAGCGAATGTACAGTTTATAAGTCAACACCTCACAACAGTAATATTTACTAAGAGACCAATTTGTTACTAAGACTGGTTCTGTCAAGCATCAGGCAAGTTTGCACCACTGGGCAAAGTTTCCCCCCTCTGATAAGCATGTCAGATATGTCATTAACAGCAAGTAGTACAGTGTTACTTGGCTGTTGAGAAACCTTCCCTTGCATCTGAAACCTACATGACTAGATTCTGCTGGGACTGAAATATTAAACGTGTGCTCCCTGTACATCACTTTGCACATATTTTATAAGCCTCAACAGAAACAGGAATCATGCAATGCAATGAGGATAGAAAAGACACACCTATACTGATTTTAATGCATGTTGTTATTTGGGCATTTTATATGTGATACTTAGTTCCTTAGTTCTCTTAGGTATTAGTTCTCACCTGCTGGTCTGGATTAGATGACATGACTCCAGTCAATCTTACCTAGGAGAAGTAGTACTTTTCAGTTTACATTACTCATAATCAGGCAAATATTTAAAGGTCAATCTATCGATAAACCAATCCAATTCTGCTGATCGTTAACTGAACACCGTTATTTGAACATAAAAATATTAATTTTGCAAATTAACTACTACTCTTACTATTATTAACATTAATAATTATAAACAATCACAACACTACTTCTACTACTAATAATAATAATAATAATAATAATAATAATAATAATAATAATAAGGCCTCAGAACTGAACAGAATAATATAAATGCAATAGCTGCGAGGGTATTGCATCTAAACGAATACTACATGGACAAAAGTACTGGGACATGCTTGTTTTTCAAGGTTTGGGCCAGGCCCCTTACTTCCACGGAATGCTCCAGCAGATCAAGACATTTTGGCCAACGCCATGCTTCAAACTTTGGGAAGAACCTTTTCTACTCCAGCATGACTGTGTCGCAGTGCATAAAGCGAGCTTCATAAAGACATGGCTGGAGTTCAGTAAAATAATTTCGCTGGTTCTGACCTCAACACCATCCAGCACCTTTGGGATGAACTGGAACGGAGACTGTGATTCGGACCTTCTCGTCCAGCATCAGTGTGTAACTTCACAAATGCTTCTACACAGAAACTCCAAAATCTTGTGGAAACCCTTCCAAGAAGAGTGGAGGCGGTTATAGTCAAATATATAAAGCCTACATATTTGAACGCAATAGCATTAAAGTACGTTTGTGTAATGGTCAGGCGTCCCAATACTTTTGTTCACATAGCGGGTGATCTCATATTCGGAAACCAATGCGTTCATTTAGAGATTTTTACAGCTTAAAGATTGGCTGTCGTTTCCAAAATGTTATACACGTTTAAAAACGTCTGGTTAGCCGTATTAGTATTGACTGTACATCAACTGGATAAATATGTTAAACATTAAAACTGTGTATACATAACATATACATATATATAATTAAACGCTCTACCGCTAGCTAACCGTTTTACCTCAGATTTGACTTGAGACGTTCAGTCCGATATACTTGCAAAAACTATTATTTTACCAGACCATTTAACGAAGTTAAAGCTTTCATTTAAGTCTTGTATTTAAAATACTTCAAGTAATGTGATTATACAAATAAAATGTTAAAGAAACAAGAGGCTACCTCTCTGACTCCACCACTCAATCTGGTGCTTCTCCAGGAGCGGGAAAAAAAAACGTCTCGCGCGAGTTCAAAACAGCACAAATTGTGATTTTACACATAATAGTTAGAAAACTGTGAGTAAAACTCAATTTATTGAAATCAACGGCAGAGTGGAGGTTTTACAGGCACTTCTATCATTTGCAAGACGATTTGGCAAACAGTAAATAGAAAAAATAAGTGATTTATTACATGGACAAAAGTATTGGGATACCAACAAGTAGGCTACACCAATGACAATGTCAGCGCCGGACTGAATGTAATTTTGGGCCGACGCGAAATTCCGACAAGGTTACAGACATGTTGTTGTCCAAGATGTTTTGGTCTGCTTGATTTTATACACGTGCGGCACTGTGTATGATTGAAACACCTGAATTCAATAATCAAGAGGCGTCCTAATACTTTGTGTCCTAATACTTTTGTCCATATAGTGCATTTTTCTGTGAAAACTGTTTTAGTGCAGCCCTCAAACCCTCAAGACAACATTCCCAGAACACTTTTATAACAGTCAGATTTTTTTTCATAAACTGAAATTTCATAAACTTTACAATTCAGTGGCTGAATTAGGCAGAAATTTTGAAAGATTTGTGAAGTACACCTTTGAGAACATACATTTGGCTCTGAGTGGTTTTCTGTACACTGCTAGGTTAGTAATGTAGAAGTAAACAAGGTTGTTACCTAACCTCTACTCATGCTGGTGTGCAAATGAAAGTGCATATTCTGTGTTATTTAGCTTTAGATACCTGAGTCCTGATTCACTTAAGAATCAAATTATCAGATACTGTAGTGAACAGGCTAAAGTTATTACTATACTCTACTCACAATTAGGCCCAAGTGTTGAAATACTGTTAATCACAACTAGAGAAAACAGCCTCAATCAGAGATTTCCAGTCCTAGTCGTGGCGACCATACACTATGTACATTTTTGTGCTTTGTCTCATCTAGCACATCTAATTCAGTGTGTGAGCTAATTAACAAGTTCCCCGTGGGCCTGGTCAGGAGTGAGAGGAAAACACAAAAATGTGTAAAAATTCGGACAAGGACTGGGAACCTCTAGCCTCAGTGACAGCAATACTAATGCGGACATAAACACTAACTCAGAGTTCAGATGAAATGTATCATGCTGTCTTCAATTTCCTTCGGGACAGGAAGGTTGTAGCTCTGGCAGACTAACTTATAATTCTGCCCCTCATTATTGTCCCAGAACTGAGTGTCCAGAACTTTATAACAGATTGCGAACTCCAGGACTGCACCGGGATGAAGGATGAATGGAGGAACTGGAAGATGGAACCGAAAACTGTCACAGCTGCATCCAGTGGAAAGACCTTCCACGTATTTATTGGCAACCCAGTAGGCTTTGGTTTCTGTGCAGCTCTTCCAGTTTGTGAAGGAGTAGCGTACGCTGACCTCTTTTTCAAAGGCTAGGTTTATAACTTGCACAATTCCAATGATGCCTGGCTCATAGCACAATACACGTTCCAGACACACTTGCTGGCGGCACAGACGTTCCAGAAAGTTTGAGCGGTCGCCTGGCTGCTCTGGGAACACAGGTTTCAGATAGGGAAGGGATATCTCCAAGCCCTTGCTGGCTGCCAGCTCTGCGTTCATTAAGAGTTTGAAAAGAACATGTTCTGGCACAAATGGGTCTTCTCCGCTTCTAAAGACTTTCACATTTTCCAGATCCATCCCTAACGAGTCCACAAATCGGACTCCAGCTCTGCGGCTGAGCCTCCTTCTTTCTGAAGGGGATGGCAGGGACTGGGTCCGTCTCTGGATGATGGGTTTTGGAGGGGGTTCACATGAGAGACTGCGGCCCGCTGCCCTTGGCTGTGGTGCCCTGGGACTAGGTGGACGAATCCTGACAGGCTTTCTCTCTTCTTCAGGTTTGGACCGGGGTATGGCACTGAAGGTGGGAGGGGAAGTTTGCTTTGAGACACCTGACACCCCAACAAAAAATAGCTCATCATCTGTCTCTCCTGAGAGTGCATTTTCTTGGCTGCGTCCCATTGACCAAGCCATAGTGAAAGCAACATACAGCTCCTCCTTGAAGAAAACAAGATATAAGCTTTTATTAGGTTTCATTTAAAGATACACCATCGTGTCACCATCGGGTCATTAAATCAGTGACCTGGGTTGAATAATGTAATGTGAACAGACGTGGAGGTACAAATACCATAAATATAACATATTCCCTTTCCAAACCGTTTATTAAATCACACGTGCAACCTTTTCTCAGGACTATTCTCAGACTGCATGAAATTTGGTACTGACCGTTTCTGTGCAGGATTAAACAACTGCAAGCCTACATTGTTTTTGCAGACAGGGAAGTGGTTCCTGCGTCATTACTTCTCACCATTAAAATCCGAGGGTGTTTTTTTGCTATTTACTGCATCTGCAGGTCCTCGATTATTTTTATTAATTAACAACACGGATTAGGAGCTTCAGGTATACAGCAGACTGCATGAACATTAAGATCTAGATCACAAACTGTGAAAATCTTCGCAAGTGCGATGGAAATCATGTACACACAAGGAGGGGGCGTGACTGCTGCACCCACGTCTTCGTGGGTAATGATGCGGTTTATACATAACAGTTCCAAATTCCTGTTTGTGAACACTCGGTCTGTCCCATTTAAGTGCCTCCACGCTGATGGATTGACCCCTACTGCTTGCATTTACTGTAAATAATCGCCATAGTAAATGTGGCTGTGTAACCATCTGCGGGATTCACTTTCTGGAGAACTACAATTCCCGCAATGCAACACGGCAACAGTGAACATATACATGCATCAGGTAAACAAGAGCTAGAGGACCTTAGTAACCACGTTTAACGCTTTGTATGTGCCTGAGGTTCGCTGAATGTAATGTTTAAACATTATACGTGCAGGTATTTCTGTATTTAGGTGGGGACTATCGATCCTGATCTATAAAGAAGCCCAGATGCTGTAGATCGTGTTTACCCGTTTGGATGTGACGTTTTTGGGTTTTTTTTTTACCATGGAGCGATCAAGACGTGCAGGAGGAATTGATGGCTTTAAACGGGAGATTTATTTGCACCAATAATAGCAGTTAAAATTGGAGGGAAAAGGTTTCGGTGCAATGGGACCAATTCTGCAAGAACGAACTGCATCGACGCTCCTAAAGAGAGTACAGGTGAAAGAGAAGGTTAGAGCGAAGAATGCAGAAAATACAGGCATCACTACCAGGTGTGTATCTTCTTGCTTTAACTGGTACAAATGATCCAAATAAACTTTTTGCAAGATATAAATCTTGCGTATGTTTTGATTCTCCTGACGCTGTCTATTAATTTTACTTTCAGCAACAATAAAAGGGTAGGCAAGGTCAATCAGAACCAGAAACCTCAGAAGAAAACAAGCTCGCTGCATAAGAACATTCTTCCAGTCCAGAACAAGGAGTCCTTGTCCCGAGCTGAAGTCGTGAGTTTGCCTATTGCCATAGACCTGGCTCACTTTTTTACTAAACTGTATATGTGTATACACTTTTTTTTGTTGTTGTTCATATCAATTGCTTCGTCTTAACGTGTTAACAGGGCCACAGTGGGAACAGACCAACACACCTGAAGAGTCCCACAGCTGGCACATGCAAGATCCTTAAGTGAGTCTATCCCTTTCATTTCTACAGCATGCTGCTTGTTCTGGTTGTTTCATAACCACTCATCTGTGCTATATGTTTACAAGCACTCAAGGTGAACCTGATCTAAGGCATCCCCGATTCAGGCCCTCTCAAGCAGAGAGTGACGAGGAGAAGCAGAAGCTACAGCCTCAGTTTCAGTCCTGCAGTGATGTGGAGCAGAGCCATGTGGCCCGGGAAAAGAGCCGTCGTGCTTTATCACTGCCACTGTCTCCTCAGCCAGCGCTGCACCAGATCCCTCTGCAGAAGCATGTCCCTGACCTGGAGTCCCTGCGTCTCCTGGAGCACAGGGAGGATGACACAGATAGCGCCAGTGACCTGTCAGACTCCGAGCGGCTCCCTGTCCTGCCTTCTCCCTGCACTCCTCCGCAACTCAATCTCCGTGCGGAAGTCTTCAGCTCCATGGACCTGCACACCCATATACCAGGCTTTAGAACGGCACAAACGGAGAGTGACAGCTACAGCTACCCGGACTTTCTGCCTCCACCCTTTAACACCTGGAGCCTGAGGCAACTGGCCGTCTTTCTGAACACGGAGGGTAAACGTGCACCGCGACCCAAACCGGTTGGGCAGCTTGAGAAGTTCCTAGAACGTCTTCTGCAGCTGGAGTGGTACCAGATCCAAACCATCCAGGCCGAAAGTGGCCGGCCCGCAGCCCCCATGGTCCGCACTAGAGGTCGTGCCCCCATTGGTCCGCCAATCACCAGTCATCCACGGCCCCACACTGCTCCCCCAACACGCCTCAGCTCCCCCAGAAGCCTGCGCCAGAGCCAGCGGGCCTTCCCCCTCGCCCTCCTTTCCTCCCTTGGCAGCCCTTCCTCTGGTCAGCTCTCTCGGCCAATCTGCCCCCACTGTCACGTCCGCTACCCACTGTGCAACGGCAGCTGCTCCTCGTACGCCTACCAGCGGCACTCCCGCCTCAGCCCCCTGCTGGAACGCAGAGCCCCCCCCACCGTCACCCAGAAAAGAAGCAGCAGTGAGAGCCGGGCTTCAGCCTCAGAGAACCGTGGAACATACCAAAAAGTTCAGCATCCCGTCAGTCCGCAAGCAGGGAAAACCCACCAGAAACACATGCAGGCTGCAGGGAACATGCGCAGAGCTTCTCAGGAGCTCGGCGCCAACAGCAGAGGCCAGCCACCAGCCAGAAAAGTGTGCACGAGCAGGGCAGCTGAGGCAGATAGGGTGAAAGAGCTGCCCACAGGGGGCAGAAGTATGGGTGCTGACAAGCGAGCTGCTGGTAATAAGCAGAAAGAAAGTGGGGGTCCAGGGAAGAGAGGAGAAAAAGAAGGGCAGAGGACAGAGAATGGGGGTGGTGGAGTAAAAGCTGG
>JBBPCW010000133.1:1399933-1413887 GCA_037974425.1 Phenacogrammus interruptus
TGTGTGTGTGTGTGTGTGTGTGTGTGTGTGTGTGTGTGTGTGTGTGTGTGTGTGTGTGTGTGTGTGTGTCCGTCCTCCCAGCCTGCTGCAATGCCTGGTGTCCTCTTGGGAAGAGGACCATGGGAACAGAAGGCCGCAGCGTCTTCGGCGAATATTTTAGCGCGTGCCTCGGGTTCGGGGGGGAGGTCTGACCGCCGCCGCTACTTTCAGCCTTGATTTTTCCGATTTCAAAGCCGAATGGAAATGAAAGGGAAAGCGGATGAATGGGCTCTCTCTCCTCAGCCTCTCTGAGTGGAAGAGAAACCTGCTGTTTATACAGACTTTGCCGTACAATGTAGATGTCACAATGTCGCATCGGCCGTCAAGGCTGTCGAACTCGGCGTCTCTGGGATCGGCAGCAGCTGCGCAGGTTCGGCTCCGATCACGGCTGCTGACTTCATAGGTGCCTGGTGGCGGTTCTGCATTCTGTGCATGCATTTCTGAATCGTATCCTGAGTTTCCTCGTCTGATTGTCGATGCTTTCTTTCTTTTGTTTGTTAATGTAAAGAGTAACTGGAGCGTTCACAGGCCAGGCGTCCGGTATTTCTGGTGTCTACCATGAAAACACAAACAGTTGAGTGTAATTTTGAGGCCGTGTTCTCCCTGCTCTAACAAACCCTGTTCAACCCATCTGCTAATTCTGAACCCTTTCACATCTCTGTGTTAGAGCAGAGAAAACATGACCCGGGGGGGGGGGGGCGGTGGTGTTAAGAAAAAAGAGATCACGATTCCTTTGTGGTGTAAAAAGTACTCTTTGTGT
Organism: Phenacogrammus interruptus; assembly: GCA_037974425.1. NCBI lineage: Eukaryota > Metazoa > Chordata > Actinopteri > Characiformes > Alestidae > Phenacogrammus > Phenacogrammus interruptus. The sequence goes on from JBBPCW010000133.1 coordinate 1,400,733, forward strand.
TGTTTCGTTCATTCTGGTTTTGAAAAGGTGATAATCGGCATTATATGTTCCACAGAGCCTTTGGTTGAATGTGTGTAAAGAAAAAGGGGGTTGTTTCATTGAGTAATGTGCTAAATAGTATGCTTTTATGCTTTTATTCGTTTGTTTTCTTCTGTTTCTTTTGAAACGGTGTTAGCATGTGCGTTTCCGTCCGTCGCAATCCAATAGGTGCACCTTTCTCATGCGTCTATACACACCTGACCGACCGATTTGATACTTCTGTACTACTGCAATGTGTTTAATCTCTGTGAGATGAGATGTTTGATCAAAATGCTGTTTTCATATTGAAAAGCAATCCTGTCACCCTGTACAGTAAAGCAGTGCATGTTTCTAACTGGTCCGTGTGGTTGTCTTTTTACAGAAAAAACACACTTAAACACATTTAACTGTGACCCGATCTGCTGTAATGAGTCGGAATTCGGAGTTCTATTTATTTAGAGACACTTATTTCTATTTATGACGTTGAAAACATATTGATTTTGGTCTTATATGAATGAAAAGGTCTTCAAAAGTAATCTCCTTAAGTTTCATCAGGTAATAATTATGAAAATGTACTTAAATGGCTGTTTAAGTTGAGTTGCAGCTCTCAGATCTTACACAAATATAAATTATTTGATCAGTATTTAATAAATATTTTTGAAATAATTGGCGCTTCAGTCTGATTTAATATATTTCTCTAAGGGTCTAAATGTCTGTAGTAAAATGTTGTTGAATTCTGGGTGCATCTCTTTGGATGCTATTGATTGTTAAAGATTTCAGCAAAAAACAAAACTTTAAACACGATTTTCTCGGTTTTTCAGTTGGAAAATGGTGCTGCGAGACCAGAATTCAAACGACTGTAACTCGACAACCGTTTGACACAGCTTTGACCAGGATATCATTTTAAAGCATCTACCAAACCTCAATTTTGAATTTTGGGTCACTGTGACTCATTTTGCCAGATCAGGTCACATATATTTGGCACATGTCTGATCGTTCTAACCAGAAGTGAAAATTTTCTCCAATTGTTTTAAGTCCTAGAGTGGATTCAGGTCAGTTATCTACATCTGCTGGACCGGACAGAGAGCCAAGCCGGGCTGACCTTTCAATGAAACTAAGAGCTGTAGCGGATGTTACTGTAGATGAAAGCGGGGAATGTGTTTATATTATGACTGAGATGAAGTTGAGGTGGTGTAATGAGGTCGTGATCTGAGATAACGGAGCTGGAACTGTTATCTGCATTAATATCAAGAGTCAAGATCACAGCGGTGAGTAGAACAGTCATATTTCGAGAAAAGCCTACAGTAACTAGAACGAAGGCTGAACAGTGGATCCTGTTTGTGGATATTAAAATCAACAATTATTTCTTAATACCGTTAAATTAACAACGAGATTCTCCTAAGAACCCCGTAAGAGCCCCCAGTGGCCCATAGAGAGTAATTAGAGGAAATGAAGTCTGGTTTGTGTCTAGATTTGTTTGTTAAGTAACACACTGCAAAAACATCTGATCTAACTAAGACTTACAATCTTATTTCTATCCTAAAAGTCTTCTTGATCTTGTTTTGAGAATAGTATACTATATAAGAGCAGACTGTGTAAGATTATTAAGATTGTTTAAGGTATTTTTTTCCATATTTCAAGAAATCTTATCAAGTGTAAATATCTTACTGCACTGACAGATAATGTCACTTGTTTCAAGTCTAAAGATTTCTTTAAATAAGAAAAAATATCTTAAAACAATCTTTATATACAATATAAGAGCAAAAAAATCTGCTCTTATATAGTCTATTATTCTTAAAACAAGAACAATAAGAATATTAGGCTAGAAATATGATTGTAAGTCTTAGTTAGATCAGGAGATTTTGCAGTGTAGCATTTCGAAAGGACTAACAGAGCGTGTTTTCGTTTCGACACTTCAGTGACGGGTTCCTGGATTTATATTTATTAATATAAGATCAATGTTAACAAATATATATAGTACTTTTGTACAGATATTTTTTATAGTATTTATAAATATAAATATATGTATGAATGTACATGTGTGTATATATATATATATGTGTGTGTGTGTGTGTGTGTATAAATGAACAATACAATATAACTTGACTAAGATATACGTTTTTTCAAGACATTGTTTTAAAAAGCTTAACGAGTGAATCTTCCTCACTGTATTGGTTGATACTTTTGTTTGATTATCTCTTGTTTTCTTTAGATTTAACTTATTTTTAACAGAGTTTTTGCCGCGTACTCACTTCCTGGCTTCGGCCCTGCAAGAGAAGAGAGCTGCAGTCTACAGTGAGGGGTTGATACCGTCCCAGACCAAGAGACTAGGCTTGCCCTCGAACAGGAACCAAGCCTGGCTTTGAGGGCACCTCCTATACCCCCTTTCCTCTACACTGGTGCTGAACTGGACCCAGAAGAGAACCGGCCCGCATTTACAGCAGACAGGAGCTCAGCGGGAGCCGCATGAGAATACGCCACAGGCCACGCCCACTAAACAGAAACAAACATGGCCGAACTCAGTTCCTGCTCGCTGGTTATTCTCCAAACTTTGAGGATTTATTTCAGGATACAAATGCAGATTATTCCGCGGGTTATTACCGTTAAAGAGATCGACAATTATGTACAAGACTCCGCCCACCGCTCGTGACGTCACAGGTTCTCGTTACGAGACCAGCAGGGTTTAGGCGCCGGTTCGGTGCTTGTTTTAGGAACCGGCACCAATCATTTTTCTGTGGAAAAGTGTGGCACTGGTTCCAAAATTGGGAACCGGTACGGAACCAGTGCAGTGGAAAAGAGGTAGTGGACATCCAGCAGTTCAGAACCCAAACCCTGCTGTAGGCCTCGGGACCACGCTGCACTGGGATGGGGCTAGAGGTGGAATCTGTAATAAACCAAGGCACACTAAGCACATAAATAATTACTATTACTTTAACTTCTGTTAAATGTGGGTTTTTTCAAGGGGGGGGGGGGGGGGAGGTTGGGGGTTCTGCCTCTATAATCCAACCTGATGTTTGGGTTGCTGGTTTAAACTGTGAGGATTCCGTTTCTTTTTTTAGTTGCTGTTGTTTTTTTTGTTTTTTCTATCACTTCTCTGGCCTTAGGACATTTTCACACGTGTCCCGGATCCCACAGTCCTCATTGTGAGCCAGTTCTCTTCGTACCTGTGGGTGGCCCACTACTGCAGTTCCACGAACCGACTGGACTGTTCAACATGCCACATTTATCTGTTTTCATGAAATGATGAAATTTATATATTTTCACAGTAAGTTTAGCTCTCAGACGTTCTGTGGACATCACCAGGGTTCACAAACGTTACAGCACTGCTTTCAGGAGGACGAGGGGATCATCGATACTCTGGTCTTGGCCAACATACGAACCTCAAGCCCAGAAAACCATCTTTGCTGGCTTCGTTAGAACTGTCTTAAAAGGATTCTGGGCTCTTAGCTGATTGAGCCTCACACAGTGAACGGAGAACTATATCTATAGTTGTATCTAGAACAGTGTACTGCAGGACTGTGCAGGTTCTTTGTTTTTTTTTTTACCCAGAATTCCTGATACAGTTTGTTAGAAAATGTTGCATCTAGATTCATTCTTTATCTCAAAGAGTGAGAAATACTAATTTATGTCGTTCTGTGGCCCTTTAGTTGAGAAGCCTGGCTTATAGAATCTTGAACTGATCTAGAGGCAGTTTCTGTGTGTAATTATACCATTAGGACATTAACACAGACCTCACTACTCATTAACACAGACCTCACTCACTCATCATTAACACAGACCTCACTACTCATTAACACAGACCTCACTCACCCATCATTAACACTCACTCACTCATCATTAACACTCACTCATCATTAACACAGACCTCACTCGCTCATCATTAACACAGACCTCACTCACTCAACATTAACACTCACTCATCATTAAAACAGAGCTCACTCACTCACCATTAACACAGACCTCACTCACTCATCATTAACACAGATCTCACTCACTCATTATTAACACAGACCTCACTCATTCACCATTAACACAGACCTCACTAATCATTAACACAGACCTCACTCACCATTAACACAGACCTCATTCACTCATCATTAACACAGACCTCACTCACCATTAACACAGACCTCACTCATCATTAACACAGACATCACTTACTCATCATTAACACTCACTCATCATTAACACAGACCTCACTTACTCATCATTAACACTCACTCACTCACCATTAACTCAGACCTCACTCACTCATCATTAACACAGACCTCACTCATCATTATCACAGACCTCACTCACTCGTCATTAACGCAGACCTCACTCATCATTAACACAGACCTCACTCACTTATCATTAACACAGACCTCACTCACTCGTCATTAACGCAGACCTCACTCACTCATCATTAACACAGACCTCACTCACTATTAACACAGACCTCACTCACTCATCATTTACACAGGCATCGCACACTCATTAACTATCACTCACTCATCATTAACACAGACCTCACTCACTCACCATTAACACTCACTCACTCACCATTAACACAGACCTCACTCACTCACCATTAACACAGACCTCACTCACTCATCATTAACACAGACCTCACTAAAGGGAACAGTGCAAGCCGACCATACTCTCAGCATTACAGTCCCTGTGGTTCTAATGTGACTAAACCCACTGTTGCTCTTTACTGTTCTTCATGAGGGGTCACCCTATCTGTGTAATGAATGGGCGGTTCTTGCTGACAGTCTGTCCACATCCTGCACTAAATGTCAAATTAATCCAAAATCAATAGCACCTGGGCCTGCGCTGCATTATTATACTGGCCCCAAAGCTTTGCATGGGGCTAATTGCTGCATTGTATGATGTTGAATACCTGTCTACCTGTCTGTACACATGTGCACCTGCTCTCCTTCTCTATTCAGGGTTTTAACTACCGACTGGGGTCCATGTGTTCATATCACATACAGTTTATCAGCCACCACTCTTCCTCATCCATCACTGGGCAGCCTCTGACTGCAGGGCTCCTGTCATGTTTGGGTGGTGGATCATCCTCAACACAGCAGTGGTCCTGACATGGTAGTGGCATGGCGGTCTGTGTGGTTCTTATATATCAGTGTATCAGACACAGGGATGTTGCTGCGTTTTATCACACCAGTGTCAATGTTAACTTGCTGTGCTGAGCTGCACTCTAACTGGATGCAAATGTTTGTGTATTGAAACACGAGAGTTAACACTTTCGAGCTGCTCTCCTTCTAGTGGAAACCCAGACCATCCTCACTGGTCTTGGATGTGGTCTTGGACATCTTTGCTGCTGTCATTTGCTATTAATAGTCTTGTTGTAGTGGAAAATATACATCAAGAAATATACAGTAATCCCCTGCTTTTCGCAGGGGTTACGTTCCAAGAGCACCGCGTAAAGTGAAAATCGTATTGTTTTGTTTTGGTAAAAAATGCCTATTTTTATAGTGTAAACCCTAAATATACCCCCAAATCTGCTCCCAGAACACTTTAATTTCAGTTTAAACTCAGTTTGATGCATTAATTACCCTTAAAGAAAATATAAAGTTAAATAAATCATAATCAGAAACCTTTATTGCTTAAAAACCATTAGCATTAGCGGTTAGCATTAGCAGTATGCAAACACTCGTACACTAAAGAAAGGCTGAAATAACTCTCTCTACCCACATGTTTAGACAGAGCACAGCTTACTAATACTGAACACACTGAGATCACTGCTGAACATTGAAAATACAAGGACAAGACACGGAGCAGTCTTCTTCTTCTTCTTCTTCTTTTTATGGCGGTTGACAACTTTTCAGTGTATTACTGCCATCGCTGGACTGGTGGAGGTAATACAGTTTGTTCTCAAAAAACAGACAGAGGATATTTGCAGTTTTTGTGCGGATTTCCACGTAAAACGTTTGGTTCTTTAAAAAAATCCGCGTGTGACTGAATCCGTAAAACTGGGGGATTAATGTACATGAAAAATTTAATTTGAGCTAGAACTAACGAGTCAACCTTTTGTTCAGATAAAGAGTGGTTAAAGTGTTGGGGGTGCTCTTCAGTCACAGCATGCAGTCTGATCTGTCTTCTCAAATTCCTCATTAGCATCAAAGGTTTCTTTATGAACTTTTCATGCATGTCCATAAATGTTGCAGTTTGGATAACAGCATTTAACAAAACTTTTTCTGACAGTTTCAGGTCCTTAAAAGTTGTATTTGAATTATTATTGCCAGAGATACGCCTGTGTAGACATTCAGGTTGTGCGCAAATTGGAAAAATTGAATATAAAATGTTGCCCAAACTTCATACAGGCTGCATTATGGTAACTTTTAACTCGGTGTGCACTAGAGGTTTGTGTTAAACACAATTTTGAAATGAGAACATTGACCTTCACACACTGACAAGCCCTGAGAATCAGGCCCAGACCTGACACACATGAACACATTTATTGCAGCAGATCCATAAAAAGGTTCTCACTGTTTGAGGAAGAACCCAGAAGCTCCAGCGTTGCCCAGGTGCTGCTCTCCAGAGGTGCCGTATGTCAGGAGGCCACTGGACATATTTCTGGGTGAGCTGCGTTTTTGTTTGGTCGGGTTTTTCCTGCTCGTGTTGTGGGATGAAGATCGGCCGCGTCTGTGATTCACGATGCAGCCTGAGAACTGCTGGCTTCCGAATTGCTCTCCCCTCTGTGGTCCGGCCGGCTGGGTGATGGATGCTGCGCTCTCCCTGCTCTGTGCATGATGAAACGTCGACGGTGCGCTCGTAAATTTGCCGGACCGACGTGGGCATCATGGAAGGAGAAGAAACCGAACAAACACACAAACGAACAAACAAACACAGACATCAGCTGCGCTGAGCCACCATGTCAGCCAAAAACATGTTCGGCCTCTCGATGCCAATATGTTTCTAAGCGAGGCCTTGGCCGGCGTCCGTACCAAACACTGCCCGATATGTCATCTGCAGTTGGAATGTTGAGCAATAGCATCTCTTCTTTTTAGCCCAGCTCTGGTTTTTCATCCCTGGTAATTAAAAAACGCGCTTCATGAAGGAAGAAAGCTCCTGGCAGTACATAGTAGACTCTCTTTTAAATCAAAGAAAGACAGCAGCCACTCGAGTCGGCCGCGTTTAAGTAAATCTTGTAGATCGATATCTCCACCGAGTTCTTTACAGCCTCTTGGCGCAGGTGGTGGTGGTTTAAAGGGAAAGGAGGGAGCGGGCAGCACGAGCCGATTAGATGGAAATTGTCAATTAAATCTGTCTCCCAAGCCCTGAACTACACGACCCTGAACCTTAAAATATGCGCTGCCCTGCATATCTTACCCCTCCCGGCCTTCGCCTCTGACGAGCGCTTGATGGCCGCTGGGTTCTCCTGCCTGCGCCAGGAAACGCCGCGCTGTGATCGGCTCTAACGAGAGATGCTGAGATCACAGAACGCTGTGTGTGTGCGAGGGCGGCGGGTCTAATTACAGGTGCGGTATGTATTAGACTACACGTCTTCACCGACACGGTTTTCCTTTTCTCTCGTTTTGGCTTTTTTTTTTGCGGCTCTATTTGGAGTTTGTGGTTTCGGTAATTTCGCTTTTCCCAAATTTCCAGAGCAAAGAAAAGAAGGAGAAAAATTGCTGCGGGTCAATTTGGTCATTCTCAGCAGAGAATGCCTCCATTCTCAGTCAGCACAGCCTCTGCTGAGGGTTTCAAATAAATGGTCTGGCAGGAAAATAATCATATCTCTCTACCTATATAACGATTCTCATACTCAGAGGTCAAAGCAGGCTTTTGTCATTCGCCTGCCGCTCTGACTCACTTAGCGCAGCCTATATCCAATCTGAACCCACGAAAATAGTCGTTTGTTCTCACATCCTGTCTGTGTCCGCTCCCTTGAGAGACAACCACCTTCTGTTGGGATGCACCTGTCAGGGTAGGATGCAACAGAATGAGAGTCTGAATGTCTTCGCTTAGCTTTTTAATATCATCGCAGCAAAAGATCGGCTGCCCCTGGTGAAATTTGCCCCTTTCATTGATATATGAAATACAGTTTAATCCACAATTAAACTAAACTAAAGTAAAGTGGCCCCTTTTACAGCACAGCTTTGCTTGAAAAATGTGACATTTTCTCTACATTTAACCCATTCACCAAGAACCCGGGTGTGTGGGGACAGTACCTCGCTCAAGGGTACCTCAGTGGTGCCATGTGCAGTCATGGGATTTAAACCTACAACCTTCTGATCGCAGAGGCAACTCTCTAAATACCAGGCCAACAGCCACCCAAGTTACTGTTTATTTGCTGACTTTATAATCCGTCTGAGCCCCTGATCTTTACCCAGGGCTTCAGGGGCTACTGGAGCCTGTTCCAACCTTCACAGGGCAAAAAGCCATGACAGATCATACACACACACACACACACACACACACATAAACACTCGAACACAGATTAACACCATGAGCCACTTAGGCATTTGCCTCACATGCATGTCTTTAGACTGTGGGAGGAACCTGGAGAACTCAGCAGAAACAAACTGAACCCAAGACTCTCACTATGAAGCACACCCTGAACATACTGGGAAAAAATAATAATAGCAAACAATAACAAAAAACAATGGCATAGTTTATGCCTTATAGTTTATTTCTTCGAATAAATAGAAAACTCACTTTCTGAAAGAACAAGGTTTACATAAACCTTTCAGATGTGGTCCATTCAGTCCATACAATCCAAATATATTTTATATGTTAAATTTTTACATTCATATATTTAATCAGCTTAAACAAACAGTGTGGAACACACCGCTTTGGTAATGGCATGAAAAAGAGGTGTGTTCATATGCATCCACCTATTTAACTTCCAGTAGCTTAGCGGCTAAACCACGGGAAGTTAAATAGGTAAATAAATGTGAACACGCCATTTTTTTCATGCTAAACTGCTATCCCATCCATGATGGAGATGTAAGAATCAGCCTGGACTGCTCTGTGAATGAGGTCCAATCAGAGGAGAGGTCATTTACATATTTTAGTCTTAAAGGCACAGTAGCAAAAACAGACTGTTTACATCTAAGGGATAAAACAGTTTGGAAAATGAGCAAAGAAAATGCACCACAAGGGGTTTGGGCACATATGAAACCATAGCTGGACCTCAGGGGGGGATTTAAATAGATTAAAATGCAGCATATGGGCTTTTTACTTACTTCTGACTGGAAAATCGACAAACGTAATTTAACCAGGGGTGTTCAAACACATGCAGGCGACTTTACCTTTAAGTGTAAAAACTTGGAGGATTTGCCTCATTAGCTGGTGTGAACAGCGGAAGCAGGTTCTCAACAAGGTGAAAATGAATGCAGGCGCCGAGAAGAATTACTGCTATACTGCTTTCTTAACCCCCCCCCCACCCCACCCCCCTCCTGATCCCCTCATACCACCTCCTGATCCCCCCATACCACCTCTATTCTCTCGCTTCGGCTTCTGTCCAATCAGAGGAGATATTCTGCAGTTCTATAGGAGCTAACGAGGCACCACAAAATGAGATTTCAGTGGAGAATGAGATCTTTACGTTCCCGAACGCTTTCTCCTTAATGTGTGGAGGGATTTAACTGCACTCTCCTGTCATTCTCTCGGGTTTCTATCCGTCTGTGTCGCCTGTGCAGCGGCGTGAGCAGCTCACCTCTTGATCGACCAGGTTCCTGATACAGGAGAGTTTAAAGACTAGAGGTCCAGGCTCTTGATCGCACTTTCAAATTAACCTGCATATATGTTTGCATGTAAAGTGATGATTGGCTGAGCTTGGGGTTTACACTGCATGCAGCATTTTTCACGTTTGTAGTTTTTAGAACATTTTCTAAAGCTCTTACTCTTGTTGTTTGATTTTGTTTACCTGTTTGAACCCCAGTCAGTAATCATCAAGTAAACAAAAACAATAATCCCCCGCTTTACACTGGGGCTACGTTCCAAGATCACCCGCATTTAGTGCAAAACCGTGTTGTTTTGGTAAAAAAAATGCCTAAAAATGTTTTTATAGTGTAAACCCTAAATGTGCCCCTAGATCTGCTCCCAGAACACTTTAATTTAATTTTAAACTCAGTTTAATGTATTACACTTAAAAAAAATGTAAAGGTAAATAAATAATCAGAATCAGCAAACTTTATCGCCTCAGAAACTTTTAGCATTAGCGGTTAATATTAGCGGTTAGCATTAGCAGCGTGCAAAGACTCGAACATAAAAGAAAGGTGGAAATATCTCTCTCTACCCACATGTTCATACAGAGCACAGCTCAATAATACTGAACACACTGAGATCACTGCTGAACACTGGGGGGGGCAGGGTAAACACTAAAATACGAGGACGAGACACGGATTAGTCACGCTACATGCTGCAGCAGCTTCTTCTTCTTCTGCTTCTTTTTATGGCGGTTGACAACTTTTCAGTGCATTACTGCCACCGCTGGACAGAAAAATCCTGATCCACGTAAAACTGGAATCCATGATAATCAGACTCTATACTGAGCAAAATTCAGGAACATTTTAAGTGAACATTTTAAGTACACATCCTCCACACGGAACACACATCTGCAGCTGTGGACACACTCCGTTTATCTGCTGACTTTAACATATTGGGGACAAATTAAACCTGTGGCCTGTGCAAATGTTACTGCATGTTACACTTTACATTTTTTGTGTTACACAATTGTTACAATCAGACCACTGTGGAGTTTTAACTTATTTAATCTTCTAAGATTAAGCTGGAAACTTATTTGTGCTTGGAACCAACAAAACGTGTAATCTGACACTTTCTGCAGTTATTATAAACACACTCACCATGTGGCTCTGGTGTGCTGGTAGAAACAATACCATCCCTGTTTGTAACCTGGACATACACACTGAATGGGGTCTAATGGCTTTCAGATTCTATACTTGCTTTAGATAGAATAACCAGAAGATGTTCGAAGTGCTCTCTCTACATTTTTAAAATGAAAGACGTTCTTATTTGCCTTTGGTTATTTTAGGAAGACCAAAACATGCACTTTTATCTTTTATATAGCCTTTTATTTTATTTTAATTCTTAATTTTATTCTCTGTTGATTTTTATTCCTTTCATGCACATTGAATAACCTTTATTTCACACTAAACGTCTTTTACAAGCTTCGTGTCCATGTTTAATCTAATACTGGGAAATAATGTTCAAAATGCGAGAATCCCATAGGAATATATGTGTCCAGCTCTAGGCATGAAATCTACAGTAAAACTAAATCAGAAGATTTCTGAGACGTCATTAACGCTGCAGTTATAGAAGCGTTAGAGACGTTAAGAGTTTAAGGGCTTTAAAAGATCTCTCTGCACTCATTAATAGTATTGTTCAGTCCATTTGTACTAAGATACTGCAGATTACTCCAAGACTTTTTATCACAAAGGCTTCAGCCATGGTCCCGAAGACGACCAACCCTTGGGCTCCATGATTTCATTTCCCTCAACCAGATGATTTTTTATTGGCATGTTGTCCAGCACCGGCTTCCCCAGCCACACCAGCAGAGACTGTGGCATATTGCCTTTTTTCTCAAGCGGAATTCAATAAAGCCATATTCGGATCAGTGAGAAAAGTGACACAAAGGGACTTCGCAGGTCGCTCATAAATGAATGTATCTTGTCTCATCTTGAAGGCTAAGATGGTGCTTTATCAGGCTGTTAGAACTGGCTATCTCCCAGCATGCTGCATGTTCTCAGCCCAGTTTTTTTCCCACTTTTCTTCTGGAAGTTGGAAACACCTGGTGATCTTTGGCGGTCTTGACGCTACACTCCAACTTTATTTTAGCTGATCTTAGGAGCCTGTAAACACAGTGAGAATACGGTAAAGTTACGACGGCAACCAGACGACAACGACCAGCCGCTTTATTTCAGATGTGGCATTTGATAAAGCAGCAGCCTTATCCTTAAGGAACTCGGATCCAAACACTGTTATTACCATTTATCAGCTCGAGCTCGCCTTCCTCGAGCGAAAGTGCATTGCTGCTGTCGGACTCGGACCTTATAACTTTCTGAAGTATCATTGTGCAGAATGATGGGTTAGTGTGAAGCGCGCAGGGCCATTAGAAAACATTTCCCTTCATCCGAGACTCACAAGCGCCGAATGAGTCAGAGCCTAAATCCAGACTGAGACGCCTCACGCTGGGCCCCGCTCCGCTGTGATCCTTCCTTTCTTCCCTCACCCTGCTGCTTCTCTTCTACTGTATATCGCTGCTTTAGTCGGGGTTCAATAATCATATCACCCAGGATCTCTGAATAAACACACCAGCCGAGTCCAATCTTTATCCGCGCCGCCCTGCTCCGAACTGAGAAGAGAAGATGCAGAGCGCCTGATACAAATGCACTTTTAACGTCAGATATGGCAAGAAAATGGGAAGAAAGGGTCAGATGTTTGTTTTGTGTAGTGCTTCTCTAAGCAAGGTCAAGCACGCATGCGTTGAATGTGAATCATCAGCGAAAGAAGAATAAAATGTGCTCTTAGAGGCTTCTAGCTCCTCTTTCTTCTCTTTTCTGTTTTTTTCCTCGGCATCACTAAAAGCTTTGCAGCTATGCGTAGCAACAGTTGCCATGCGAGGTACGACTTTTTGAAGGTTAAATATAAGGAAAGGTTCAAATGAACCTGTCGTGCCCATTTTTTTGCACAGGGCCTGTTTACCATACAGCGTCTTATCGGAGCCGCGGCGCCGGGCCGTGTCTGTGGGAGAGATGCAGGAGACACCTGTGCGTGCGCCGCCTGTTAATTGACTGCGTCCTGGGTTTGCTGTTAATGACGCCACAGGCCTGAAGGTTCTCCTGGTTTTAAGACCATGGGGTCTGCTGAAGGTGCTGGAGAGACAGGCGCAGGGCTATCAGTGGCAGTTACTATAAGACTACAGGTGAAACAATGTTTCACCACGAAAAATGACACAAAACATTTTTACTATCACTTTTTTATTGGTGTGAAACCAAAAAATGGTCATAAAAATAAGGTTGCGCTCCTAATTCCAGCTCCTCCAGGGGCAGTTGGTGGGCTAGTGGTTAGGGCGTTCGCCCTGCGGCCAGACAGTCCGGGTTCAATTCCCAAGACCGCTAGGCACCACTGAGGTACCCTGAGCAAGGTACCGTCCCACACACTGCTCCC
>JBBPCW010000133.1:1516602-1527418 GCA_037974425.1 Phenacogrammus interruptus
ACTTGGTGAATGGGTTAAATGCAGAGGAAGTGTTTCGTGCTGTTCACGCCGTGTGCTGTGGTGTGTTCACGTATGACGAATGCTCACTTTAGTATGCATGCTGTATTCATCCTTCATTAAAGATGTTCTCATTGATTACATTTTGAACCCGTTATTAAATATGCTTTGTTGCTTTCAGGCTAAAGCACAGTTATTCCTTCCCAATGGAAGCCAATGTTATGTTCCTTTAATGTAAAGGTGGTTGTGTGTAAGTTAAGTCAACACAGTGGCTACGTTTAAGTTTGCTTCTTTCGGCAAGAAGTGGTTTAATATCTGCAACCAAATGTTATATTAGAGTCATAGACTCTAGAGTAGGGACTTTTTTAGAGTAGGGTGTCGCAAACTCTTTCAGTTAATGAATACGATAAATGCATGTTTATCTGATCGGTTTTCAAACTTGCCATCACTACTTTCCTGCAAAAATGTCCCTCCACAGGTTTCTATTCACTTTGTAAACCCACATGGCTTTGTGTTTAAGCTAAACTGACCAGCATTTTAGAGGACTATACACACACACACACACACACACACACACACACACACACATGCACGCAAGCAATTAACACACTTTTTGGCAGTGAAAGTAGCATGCAGACTAAATAAAGCACATTCAAAGCACTATTTTTAACTCCAAGGGATAAAAGGACAGGGCGGAACAGTAGACCTTACTTAGACCACAGGGTGCCTAGTGTTTAAGGAGTTTTCTCTGGGGTGCTAGTGGCCTAGTGGGTAAAACACTTGCCTGTGAAGAATTCTGCCACTTTATTTCAATACACCTTCCATTAACTTTGCGTCTTCCGCTCATTTTGCATTGTTGGCTATGAAGTAAGACAGAATATAATGAAGAAAGACAGAAAAATCGCTTTCTGTCAGAAAATGACAGGCCGGTACATGTTAGATAATGCCATCTATGGACATGTACAGTGACAGCAAGTTTAAAGTGGAGATTCTTTAGAGCAGAATGGTGTGTTCGGACTGTTCGACGATGATCAAACATGTTAAGATTATTAACTTTGTTTTCTTAAGTTGCACACTGCAAAAACTCCTGATCTAACTAAGATTACAATCTTATTTCCAGCCTAAAAGTCTTCTTGTTCTTGTTTAGAGAATAGTATAATATATAAGAGCAGACTGTGTAAGATTATTAAGATTGTTGAAGGTATTTTTTTCCATATTTCAAGAAATCTTACCAAATATCTTACTGCACTGACAGATAATGTCACTTGTTTCTAGTCTAAATATTTCTTTAAATAGAAAAAATATCTAAAAACAGTCTTTATATACAATATTAGAGCAAATAAATCTGCTCTTATATAGTATATTATTCTCAAAACAAGAACAATAAGAATATTAGGCTAGAAATAAGATTGTAAGACTTAGTTAGATCAGGAGTTTTTGCAGTGCAGTTTTGCCAAACGATTCAGGGATAAAATGTATCAGGTGGTTGCAAATGAATACAAAATGTCACATTAGCTCATTTTAATCATGTCAGTTGTTGTTTTCCAATCTGAGATTCTCTAATCTTTGCATATTCTCAACCCATTTAACTGCAAGGGAGTGCATATCAAATCCTCACCCTCATAACAATAGCTACAGTTTTCATTTTAGCTTTTAAATACTTCACTATAATCTCAAGATTATGAACACAGTGGTGTTTGAAGACAGACACACGCCACTGATAGAAAAAAGTTTAGGTCCACCATTGTATGGTCAATTTAGAGCTGCAGAGGGTTTGAAATGTGGTTAAAAATGTGCAGTGTGGCCAAAACCATCGTCCTCCACGCATCAGGCTGACCTTTGATTCCCCATCTGACCACACCTGGGTCCTTGGGTGAGACTCCTAAAGCTATGTATGCCTGAAACCTGGTTAAACTGTGAGCTGATCTAGATTAGAGTAAATATGAACACCTACACTAAGTGGACACACTCCCTGCTGAGCAATAAATGGCCTGTTCTGCTCAGTGGAGGACAGCGGAAGGAACAGAGGCCTGTTTGTCCCACTGGACACAAGAGCCTGTGAGGTACAACAGCCTCTATGCTGAGAGATCAGGGAGCATGCAGTGCGACTGCTCTGAAACGTTGCATCATATATTACACTATTCAAAATGCCTGCCTCCAGCCTGTTGCCCAAAGCGAACAGCAAGCTCAGCACTCATGAAATATACATGTCAATGCTCTTCACACTGTATACCCTGGCAGGTGTAGAACTGATACAGCGAGTATCGATTGCAGTGGAATGTGGACCAGTGTTATGTAGAAACTAGCTGGGAATTTTACGTTGCAAAAGGATGCGAAGTGGAGCATTAGCATGAGAATTTGACTGGCCCTCTCCCTCCCTCTCCCTTTCTCTGTGTGCAGCAGGTTTGTACCTCAGCCATCTCCCCTTACAGACCTTCCCTTACCCTACCTGTCTGACGGGATGGGCGGTACTTGCTCAGGTGAGCTGGGGGGAGGATGTGCCCGAGGCTGTGTGGGCGAGTGCTGGGTGAAACCCTCCTCCCAATCTGAGACCTTTAAAAGCCATCCTCCTCCACAGAAAAGGCACTCAGAGGGATTCCCGTCACCTCTTAGTGAGCTCACCTCCTCTCTGTTCTTTCTCTGTCCACGCCCTTCCCTCAAAGACAGCCATGAGCGTCCGCAACACCAGCTTCAGCAGCGTTGGCAGCCTGGGAAGTGGCGGCGTCAGAAAGACGGCTTTCTCCAGTCAGTCGGCCTATGCTGCACCCGGGGGCTCCAGGATGTCATCAGGCTCTGTCCGTCGCTCTGGCTTCGGCCTCGGTGGCGGCAGTGGCGGCTCCTCCATTAGCTACAGTGTGAGCAGCATGGGCGGAGGAGTCGGAGGAGGCCTGGGTAGTGGCATGGGTCTAGGAGGTGGGTTTGGCAGTGGAGGTGGGTTTGGCAGTGGAGGTGGGTTTGGCAGTGGAGGTGGATTCGGCAGTGGTGCAGGTTTCGGCGGCGGTGCAGGGTTTGGCGGCGGTGCAGGGTTTGGCGGCGGTGCTGGGTTTGGTGGTGGTGCAGGGTTTGGTGGCGGTGCAGGGTTTGGTGGAGGTGCTGGTTTCATTGCACCCCCCATCACAGCTGTTACTGTCAACCCAAGTCTCCTCCAGCCCCTCAACCTGGAGATCGACCCCAACATCCAAGTTGTCCGCACACAGGAGAAAGAGCAGATCAAGACCCTTAACAACCGTTTCGCCTC
The DNA here is from genome assembly GCA_037974425.1 of Phenacogrammus interruptus. Taxonomy (NCBI): domain Eukaryota; kingdom Metazoa; phylum Chordata; class Actinopteri; order Characiformes; family Alestidae; genus Phenacogrammus; species Phenacogrammus interruptus. The sequence continues at coordinate 1,519,838 of JBBPCW010000133.1, forward strand.
CTTCATTGACAAGGTGAGTATTCTCCTCTGGTAGAGTTTACCACTGCATTTGTAATTGAACCCCTTAAACCCTAAGGAGTCTCACTTTTGCAATCACATACTTTGCATAGGAGTTTCATAATTCATAGTAGTTACTGCACAATTAGATTACAATGTGATGGCCATTCCAATAAGAGGTACAGTCCTGAGCTAATGCTCATTAAATATTTCACAGGTACTATCCTGCATGTCTAAATCCTGTTATTGCTGCCTTTAAATGGCCTTATCCTTTCAAAAAAAGCTCTCACTTAGCTTATTGTGCACTGCTAATGTTGAGCCTTGCATGGTCAAAGTGCATAGATGTTATGCTAAAGGGTTAAACTCACATTGAGTGGTTTTCTTTGACACTCCAGAGTCAATGGGTTTTGGAAACCTTAGCCTAGGTAGATCCAATTACGGCTAGTTCTTTCCAAATAAGGGCATGGATCAAGTTAACCATCTAGTCCAATGGCAGCTTCACGTGTGTAAAATGTGTGCGAGGGTGTATTATAGCATGCTTCATGGATGCAAGGATCAAAACTCTCTGAAATATTTACATTTTATTTTAAGGGGGAATGGTGGGGGTACGTGTGGCTCATATAGAACAAAGGCATGTAAATATTCGGGTGTGGCCTTACCCTGAGAGAATTCAACTTCCAACCACACCCTGTCCGTTAAATACTGTGTCAGCTTTTCACAGTTTCACAGCTTCATCCTTTCCATCCTTTTCTGTAGTCCTCACAAGGCCAGTTATTGTGGCCAGTGCAAAATGAGGCCAAAATTAAATTGTAATTATTATAACAAAGGCACCATTTCTGCAGTGATGTACGCCCAGAGCAGGTCCACTGTAATTGCATAGCAGGAATCAATATCAGGGAGTGACTCCAGGATTGTGCCCAGGGGGCAAGGAGTGTCCCATCATGTCTGTTCAGGCCTGCCAATGGCGGTGCCAATATTCTTTGAAAGGCTTTGCCAAACTAATTTGATGGCAAAGAATGTTCTGAGAGCCAACACTAAAGCACAGGCATAGTTGGAACATGTTGTAGAGGCAAACGAGGGCAATGTTACATGACCTCAGAAGGGGTGGCATACAAATACGTCGTTTAGGAACGCCACCAGGGGACCACCTCTGCCTCGGGCAACAATGACTCTCTGCTGCCAGAAAAGCCCAACGGAAAGGCAGTGCTTTTGCTAATAAATCTCCATGATGATCATTTAATTACAGTCATTTTAGGGCAAGTATTGACATGCAATACTTTGATACCTTTCAGAAAACATCTAAGAACAGTGTGGTTCCTTTTTTTAAATAGAGATTTTAGAAAAAAAATTGTTTCATTAAATAGTAATAAGTGCATAGCAACAGTGAACGTCCCAAAGGACCTCACAGTTCATATCAGTTTTTCATATGATCCTAACTGGTCGCCACTCTTGTAGGTACGTTTCCTGGAGCAACAGAACAAGATGCTCGAGACCAAGTGGAGTCTCCTTCAGGATCAGACCACCACCCGTTCCAACATTGACGCCATGTTCGAGGCCTACATCGCCAACCTGCGCAGGCAGCTGGATGGACTTGGAAACGAGAAGGTCAAGCTAGAGGGAGAGCTGAAGAACATGCAGGGCCTGGTGGAGGACTTCAAAAACAAGTGAGTCCTTTGGCCCATAGAATTCTGTGGCTTGATGCAGATGCAGGAACGACACGTTTAAAATCCTTCTACTGTTGCAGATACGAGGATGAAATCAACAAACGTGCAGCTGTGGAGAATGAATTTGTCCTGCTCAAGAAGGTAAAAGCTTTCTCTCAAATTACTACAATTTTATTTCTCACGATTATATTTGCTGAGTTATCCCCTTGTAAAGGTCTTAAACCCTATTAACCTTCTGACAGGATGTTGATGGGGCCTACATGGGCAAAATTGAACTTGAGGCGAAGGTTGACGCCCTTCAGGATGAGATCAATTTCCTCAGGGCCATCTATGAGGAGGTACAGTTACATTCTCACTGTGATGTGGTCCACCAGCATTCCCAACATCAAGGCAAGATCTCAGATGTTACATTATGCTTCTTTCTGGTACTCTACACTTACAGGAACTGCGTGAGCTTCAGGGACAGATCAAGGATACATCTGTCATTGTGGAGATGGACAACAGCCGCAACCTGGACATGGACGCCATCGTGGCAGAAGTGCGCTCTCAGTATGAGGACATCGCGAATCGCAGCCGTGCCGAGGCGGAGTCATGGTACAAACAGAAGGTAAGAACAGACACTTTGGAAACTGTTGTACTAGACGCCACTGAATTTCTGAAATGGACTGAATTGTGCTTGTCTTGATTTCATGTATCAGTTTGAGGAGATGCAGACATCTGCTGGCCAATATGGAGACGACCTTCGCAACACCAAGGCTGAGATTGCAGAGCTTAACCGCATGATCAGCCGACTCCAGAACGAAATCGAAGCCGTCAAGGGACAGGTGTGCACTTTATGCTCATTATTTCCAAACCAAGATGTTTTGAAAGGCTTTCGGACTGAAAGCCTTTCAAAACATTCCCTGTGCTTTTCAAGAAATTCTCCCACTGCATGACAGACTGCAGGTGCAAGAACTCATTTCTGAGCTGTTGTCTTTCGTTCTGCTAGCGTGCCAACCTGGAGACTCAGATTGCAGAGGCAGAGGAACGAGGAGAACTGGCAGTGAAGGATGCCAAACTCCGCATTAAGGATCTGGAAGAGGCCCTGCAGAGAGCCAAGCAGGACATGGCACGGCAAGTGCGCGAATACCAGGAGCTGATGAACGTCAAACTGGCCCTGGACATTGAGATCGCCACCTACAGGAAACTCCTGGAAGGAGAGGAGACCAGGTTAGCCCATTTTATCAATGATAAATCTGTATTTGTGGATCTGTATGCAGTCTTTAACTAAACTGAGTAAAATGCGTGCATCACAAATGTGTGTATATGTTTGTAGGATTGCCTCTGGTGGTGGAAGTGCAACCATCCACATTCAGGAGAGCTCCAGTGGTGGTGGTGGTAAGTTATATAGGAACCGTTGCTGTTACCTGTTTCCTCACCGAACAGACTGAAGGACAGAATTCTAAACCTATTCTTTTTTCTGTTTTGCAGGTGCTGGTGGTTTTGGTTATGGTGGTGGTTCCGGTGGCGGCTTCGGATTCGGTGGTGGATCTGGATTTGGCATGGGTGGTGGCATGGGTGGCGGCATGGGTGGCGGCATCGGTGGAGGCATGGGTGGCGGCATCGGTGGCGGCATGGGTGGCGGCTTTGGCGGCGGCTCCAGCCTCAGCTTGGGTGGAGGTGGAGGTGGTATCTCCATGTCCCGATCCTCTGTGGTTTCCTCCGGACGCCGCATCTAAGCACCCAAGTCCTCCCAAACTCGCCCTACCCAACTCCCAGCTCCATCTTTTACTGAATAATCTCCACTCAGAAACTCTCTTCACTCATTCCCCGAAAGCCTCTCAACTCTGACCACTGCTAAGCATCCCTTCTTCATCACTGGACCATATTGTCTAGAGTATCGCCTGACCAGTATCAACTATGTTTACCATGTGTTCAGCACATAGTAGAGCATGTCAGTGCAGCATAAGATGCTCTCAGTCTACAGAGTGGGTGTGGTCAGGTCTAGAGCGTTCTCCTAAGCTACTTTTATTTCCTTCACTGAAATGTTCCTCCAGAGTAAAGCCTTGTCTTTGGACAATGTAAAGAAAGAGAAAAAAGAGAGAGAGACACAGCAAGGAGCTCACAGTCTTTCACTGCCGCCCTGTTGCTCAGTGTTCAAAAACGTTCCAAAAATGAGGCTGATTTTTTGAACGACTCCCCCTAGCACTGCCAATGGTTTACTGCATTTTTTTAAAACACATTGAAAGCTCCTCATATCAACAGTGTTCTGGAGGACAGAGCAGCTTGTGTGATAAGCTTTTAAGTTCTCCAGTTTTGCTTTCTTCATTTGACGAAGTTGAGAGATTTGTAACAGCTGTTGTCGCAGTGCACTGTAACCTCTATTTCTCAATAGAGGGACCAGATTTGTGCAATGTAATTTGACAATACCACCACAAAGCCTGAATAAATGTGGATTCTATACTCTTAAACTTCTGTTTGTCATTACTTTCTACAGCTCATGCTCAAAATATACAAATGACCCCATTCACTTGATTACCCAGCCAAAAAAACTTAACAAAATATGAAACAAACCCTTTAATATATTATTTATATCCTTAATATTACTTCATAGTTAAAAAGCTGAATTCCACACTCTTATAATGACAACTGACACATTTGTCTCATAGCAGAGTAATTTTTAGTACTTATTACTTCAGAATAAACACTGAACGATTAATTGAGGCAGCTGGTACGTAGTTGTTAGGGATTTGTCCATGCAAATAAGGTTGTGGGTTTGAATCCCAGGACTTTTAGTGGTACCACTGAGGTACCCTTGAGCAAGGTATCATCCCCACACACAGTTTCCCGGGTAACACTGTGTTCTGTGTTGTGGTGTGTTCATGTAAGACTGCGCTTTAATAACAAGCTTTAAGGGGTTAACCTTGTGTAACCAGGCCCTCTAGTGGTCAACATGCTGACATGCAGGCTACAATTTTTAGAATTGATCTCAACACTTCCGACAACTCGAATGAACGCGCTCATACATCTCCTGGAATCTGGTTTTGCGTACAACAAATAATAAATAAGTGGAATAATTGTTATGGTTATATAATCCCTCCAAAGTTATTGGCGTCCCTGATAAAGATGCATATAAAGATAAAAATTCTCATAAAAATGTAAATTTTTTACATGTTAATCTTTTAGTAAATTTAGTATTTTTAAACAATCCATCGTTAAGAAATCACTGAAACAATTACTGGCACCCCTAACAATTTTAAAAAATCTATCATACATACATATTTAAACCTGCAGTGAAATGCTTATTGCTGTGTGATGCACGATCACAAGGATTAAAAAAGATCATTTAACAGCAGAATAGAAGGAATATTTACATGTAAATTAGGTTTAAATATATTAAAATGTCCTTTTTTTATTGCCTTAGATAATTCGTGATTGGTGGTATTTCCTAGGCAGATAATCTCCTGTTGGTATAATGACCATTTTTTCTTGTGATATTACAACACTCCACTCGGGAATAACCCGTTAAGTGAGTTCAGCGAAGGTGATGATGGAAAAAGTACTACCACAAGCATTAGCTTTCTTTACATGAAACACTTGTTGGCCAAACAGATAAGCATCAGCTTTGTGCTGTTAAAGGCAATTCTCATGGGACCTTAAAACCCTGAGTGAGTCACCAGAGCCCCCTCTTGGATTACCACCGAGCTTCAAAAGCAGCTTTCTTTTAGTGCTGGCTTTGCTTGCTGCATGCATGCCTCTGAAAGAACACTGTCAGACAGTTTCTTCAGAAACCAAAAATAAATAAATTATGAGATAGTCCTTTTAAAATCATGTATTGTCCAGAAAAACGTGTTTTGCAGTACTTTGCAATGTACAGTTGCCTGTTCAAGTGATTTATGAACTGAATGCTTGTGTGTTTCATATTCTACTTTAGAAAATCCCCCTACAGTGAGTTCCAAAGGGTCGCATGGAGCCTCTGAATTATTTTACAAAAAAGTGAAAAGGAAAGCCACCACTGAGGGCCGTTTTCTGTCCTGTTTCTTTAGCAAACTGCTGCCACTTAGTGGAGATATTAATGTTGCAGGGAAGACTCACAGGAAAAACTCAGGAAGTCTGTGCTGCACTATCAATAGAAGGTGCTTTTTTAATGAATTTCCATGACCATAAGTTCTGCATATATTTGAAAAGCAAATATCCATATGAACATTTATCAAAGTGTTTTTAACCGGTAGCCCTTTGAGATCTTGTGATGAAGATGGCACCATAAATAAAATGAATTATTATTATATACCGTGAGGAGGCTGGTTATTTCAACTTCCCAGTCGGCGGATGTGCATCCATCTCTAAAGGCGGTGTGTAATATGTGTAATCCAAACGAACCGATGTTAATTATCGACTTCCCCACGTTTTGAGCGAGATTTGCAATTCCCAAGTTTATCTGCAATTTCTTGCGCTGTCGAATCCCTATAAACTTTTGACCCAGTTTCACATTGGGTCCGTCTCACATGCATGTCTAACTGTTTAGCCAGTAAATACGTGGTTCAGACTTTCAACAAACAACAGTACGTACAACCTTTGCTTCGAAATTTCAGATAATGTCTTTTTCTTATGCACAAGTCCAAAAGTACATATGAGCATTTGTGTTCACCGCATGCAAATCTGGTGGCTTGTGACTTTGCACGATTTATAAGATTAGTGAGAATTGACCACCTTCAGCGCCCACAGCACCTGCTGTAAGGGCTTCAATTCTGGTCTGAAATGGTCCCTTGTTTGAAGGTGGATGAGAAGGAGGTGCTGCAGGGGGCAGCGGTGGCCTTGTGAGAGATTTACACGTAGCAGCAGCCTGGTGCTCAGCCCATTAGCATGGCTGGATAGGGCTGTCTCTGCCATGTTTGATATGTTGAACGTTTTACTACACAGTCGACATTTGTCACGTCTCAGGTCCGTGTTTTTTACAAGCCATTTCTTATATTTATCCAAGTGAAGCCATTCATTGTTAAAGCAACATTTGCATGGCATTTAGTGACTGAAACTGAAACTCAAAAAACTACATCATTTTCAACCCCACCCAGTGCACCTCCGCAGAAATGTACAGTTTAAGTAAACATCTACATCGAATGTTAACGTAATTATTAACTTTGTTACACTGCTGCTTATGAATCAGATTCCCGTGACGTTTTCACAACAACAGGCGTATAATTGGTTTTCCAAAACTTTTCCAGGTCTGGAAATTGCTTTTGTGAAATTCCATGACTTATCCACGTTTTTCATGACCGTACGAACCCTGATAGAGGAATGGTTCTGAACCTGTTCAGCATTAAAGCCCGTCCTGTCCATCACGGCATGTTGCCCACTGTTAGCTTTCACCCCTGTTTTGGTGGCCATCTTGGAATCTACAGTACCAACTTTAAAACATCACAATTCCGTCACACACAGTTATTATTTGCGTTTGGACTCGTTTCAAAGCAAAGACTGTGCTAGAGAAGTAAAATACGTAAACTTATTTTCAAACAGCAACACAGGATGGAAAACCAGATTTTATGTGATGCTCGTGTTTTATTGTTCCTGTTAGAGGAATTTTTCTCCTGACACTGAAACCCCCAGCCACAAGTCTCGTCAACTTATGTTCAGAATTTGAGCTCAAAAGAATAAAAAATGAATCTTGTATATGGCTTTTAGTACCATTTTGTGCAAGCAGAGACGCCATTTTGTTTGGAGAAATCCACAGAATTATAAATCAATAACCACTTCAACAGCTTCTCTCCCATTCACTCTGTGCAGTGCAGAGATGGGGACTTGTCTGATACTCAGACTCGAGACGCACAAAGACTTGACTTTAGTCTTCCCTCAGTGACTCAAGACTCGACTCGGACTCGGGGCTGTGACTCGTGAGTCAAAACTCGTAAACCGTGTTCATTTCATGGAATTATTTATTTATATC
>JBBPCW010000133.1:1560997-1572640 GCA_037974425.1 Phenacogrammus interruptus
TATATCTCCATTCAAATTTCTTTTTATACCAGATTCTTTATGCATCTTGCTTTTTGCACTGAGGCACATTCATGCTGGAGTTTCTTCTCCAAACTGTGTCCACAAAGTTGGAAACTGTTTTGGTATGCTGAAGCATTAAGTTTGCTCGTCACTGGAAGGTCAGTGGACCACCTGAATTCAATAATTGAGGGGTGTCCCAGTACTTTTGTCCATATAGCGTCTATAGCAGTGGAAATCAGAAGTCTGTCTTTCAAATGTCCCAACGCAAAGCAGGTTCTACTCGTTTCCCTGCCATAGACGCTATATGCACAAAATTACCGGGACACACCTCTTAATTATTGAATGTATGTTCAAAATATAATCTAAATATAATTATACTGTAGTCACCAGGGGTGCCATGTTGTCGTTTTGCCCTGTTTCTGCTATGGCTCTAGCAAGAGGAAGGGATTTAGCAAACGCTTTAAGACGTTTTTAACATCATTTTCTTGCAATCTTCTGGTATAAAAAGCTAAACCAATGTTTCTAAGCTGTTCTAAAAACATCTACTGCTAGTGCTTGTCCACTAGTTCTTCTGGATTAACCTAGGCCTCATTCTCCCTGTTCCTCTCTTCTCTCCTCTGCTTCTCCAACTGCCAGAACAAAGATAATTCAGTGAGGAAGCGGCTCGGCCAATCAGAGGCTGCCTAACATGCCGCCAGTGGGAGAGCAGCCAATCAGGGCGCGTCTCTGATCCCACGCGTGCACGGGCCCTGTGGGGAGGAGAGCCTTGCCTGGTCTAAAGACACAGAATGTCCTCCATGTTTTCCTAAAGCAGTGACATTACACAATTTCAGCCATGCATCCGCAGAGGTAAGCGTTCTATTTTATTCTGATCTTTGTTGCTCTTCCACGTACTTATATTCACCGTTGACACGGTTCATTTTATATATATACATAAATATATATGTGTTTGTATATATTTTGGGTCTACACTGAAGGCCTCTCATAGAAAAACATGGCGGGGGGTGTGGGAGGGGAGGAGGAGGCGGAGGCGGAGGAGGAGGCGGAGGCGGAGGCGGAGGCGGGGGCCTGAGGAGGGGAAATCAGGCTTTTCTCTCTTCTGATTCTCACTCCTGAGCTTTGGCCTTGTCATGTCACATGATAGCAAAGCAAACAAGTCAGCCATTACTCGCTGCTGAAGTGGCAAACAGATATCTGGCACAGTGTTCCCTTCTCCCAGGAACCTGGTGTGGAGTCGGAGCAAGGCCCTAATGCTGCCCCCCTTCGTGCAGGCAAAGCAGGGCAGGGAAGTGACTTGGGTTGATGGGGAGATTCATGTTGTCCCTCTTTTATGAGCTGACCGACTGGCCCAGTGTCTGCTTGTGTGTCACTGAGCATGGCAGAGAAAATGGTGGCACATGAAACAGAAGCAGCTATTAGTGTCCATGAGAGGGACAGGGTACAGCACACGCAGTTTCAAAAAGACAGCTACATTAAGTTATGAAATCCTTTACACTTACAAAATAAATCCTCTTTTTCAGCTGTAAATTATAATGTTTAAAACAAGAGTTAATCTTCTGTTTGATAAGAGAGTGACCTATCTGAAGGGACCTATTCCATTTTGCACATTTGAATTTTTTATGATACTTTTATATTATTGTATTGTAACATGCTCTCTGCTCTAGAAGCACCGTTACCATACATAGAGACACGCAAACAATGTTTTATGGTGAATTACCTGTGAGATTTAAATGTCGATGAGTTCTCTTTTTGGCCTTTGGAACAGACTATTGAGGAATTAATTCATGATTCTTTTAATTTTCCTGCACAGAGTCTAGACTACACAGCATTTAGAATGAGGATTCTCCATTGTCTCCTTTGTATGGATAAAGCAATCCAGGACAAGGTTTAATCTCTGTCCAGGGAAACCGACTCCTTATGTTCCTTGGCTATCTCGACCTCTGTAACAGAGGATTCTGTGTTAATACCGCTTTCTCGATCTGAGCACATTGCTGTATGTTGGCTCATGATCTGTTTGAGCCGAGACAGCTTTTTACATTTTGTTGATATTTAATTTTCTGGATATTTCAGGTTACATGTTTGAGATTAAGAGATTGACATTGTTCTTAAACGATGGCAAAAGAGTGAAGCAGAAACCACTAAACCCAAATTCATGCTGAGGTCACCATGCCCCTTTGTCTTGCCTGCCACTGATACAAAAATGTAAAATTGTCTTGAAGAGGCTAAATTTAAACCATATGAACCATTTGATTGACAGGATCATGTTACAAGGTTAGTATACCAAAGTCTTTTCCTAATATTTGAGAATTATTTGAGCTTCCCCATAGTTCTTAATATAAAAGTGTGAGCTATACACAGGGAACAGAGAGGCACTGAACAGCTAGCCAATCGGCCAGGCTTGTGAGAGAGTCTCAGCCAATCGGAGACACAGTCACAACCTGCCCAGGGAGAAAGAAGGGCCTGTTCTGGATAATTTCACAATCGTCTTTGATTCAGATTGTACAGGTCATCAAACGGACCTTGCCAGCTTTGTTTATTAAAAAAGGTATGATTTTGTACATTTATGGTCATAGATACAGTGTGAACCTGTGCTTAGTGTGTGATATTTGTCTTACTTTGTACATATTTTCCAAAATATGCATTAACATACGAAATGTGGCATGAGATGTTTCAAGAACGCTGCCTAGGACAACAGATGTCATGCCTCTCTCAAGGAAACTGCGTCTTGAGGTTTTTTTTTGTGGTGTTATTTTCAAATGAAACCACCACAGGTATGTTAGAGGTTTCCAGCATGTTTTTAAGCAGAGCGTGGTCAGTTTGTTTAAGAAGAATGTGCTTGAAACCTGGAGTATTATTTCATCAGCTGTGTTTCACAAAGGTCTGGTTTGTTTCTGTTCAGGGATGGGGCTACTCTGAGCGTTTGCTTGAAAATCTTGCGAGAGCTCTTTGAGTTTCTGGTTTGCTCACAATTTTGCTCTTCGTATTATGCTTCCTTATGTTTGATGTTGCTCCTGAGACTGACCTATATTGACTGTTCTCTGTCCATGTTTACTGTAAAGCTCCTGTGGCGTGGACGTGCCAGATCAGGCCTAGAGGGAGGGGGGAGGGGGCCCTTCAGCAGAGCAGTGGGGGAGGGGAAGCAGCAGCCATTCTCATTTCCTGTGAGGAGAGAGAGAAAGAGAGAGGAAAAAAAGAGACCTCGGCTTACACTCTGACCAGTTATCTCCACATTCACAGCCGCAACCTTTCTTACCATTTCTTCTGAGCAACGGGCCCTCAGACTGGATGGCCTTTGTTGGCACTGAGCTGTCGATCGCTTCCTTAGAACGTTCTTGAAGATCTTTCCCTTTTTTTTGGTCGCACATTTTTGTGTGGTGGAGCTCAGTTGTAGCTCCTCTGAACACATCCTATAGCAGCCCGTGGATCAAGTCAAGGACTGTTTTTATTTCATTTTGACAGAGATCCTCATCTAGATCCTCCACCAAAAGCTGACAGCTTGGACTCTGTGAGCACACCACACCTTTCTCACGCAAGGGAGTGAAATCCTGATGAACGGGATTGTGTCTTCATTCAGGAGCCATGGCCCACATGTGAACTCCTGGGGGCACTCCTTCCAGCCTGAGTCTAGGCCAGCAGGGAAAGCCCCCCCAAGGCCTACCAAGACATGATTTTCCTTTATACCCAGGCATTTCTGAAACACACTCTCTGGTAATCCCTCACAGCACCAAAAATTCCACTTTGCTGATTTATTTTTACCTATCAGAACATTTAACACAAGAGCTGGACTGTTGAGGCCTTCTTGTGATCAGGTGAGTTTTACTCCTTGGCATGGATAACATGTTGTGGCCTGACTTGCCTCATCAGCCCAAGTGACCTTCATTTTTGCCTCAGTTTATTGTCTGGAACTGTATAAACGATTGAGGCGCTGCTTTTGAAACTCACTTTGGCCAAATGCTACTGTTTAATAAAATTGTTATGTTCGTCGTGACGCCCATTGCTTCCATGTTACATAGCCAACCATTTCCTTTTTTTTTTTTTTTTGAGGTAACAAGAAGCTTGAGGAACACATTTGTTTTTTAATTTTTCAGACATTCAGCGCAAATAAAAACAGGAAGTACTACATTTCAGATTCAGTTTCAATCGGGGTTCTAATGGTAAGCGAATGGGGATGAAATTTGGTAGCAGTGTGGGCAAGTGCCTCAGGCCTTTACCTGATCCATGGTCCAGTTTCCTCCAGTTTCCTCATACCTCAGTGCTTTAGGGCCCATTCATTGTGTTGTCTCTGTCTACCCTCCCCCTCCATCAGTGGTTCAGTTGGAATTTTGGCCTCAGTGGACTTTGAGGACTTTGCCGCTGGCAGCTGAATGAGTTGCGTTCCTATTGTGGACTGATGAAACCAGCAGGACTGACCCCTTGAAGAGCATGAAACTTAACCTGTGCTAGTGATTGAAAGAAACCAAAACGGTTGCTCCATGGCACCACTGTAAAGAGCCTTTATAAAGAACATTAATAATAAAAAGACTATAAACAAATAGCGATTAACTTGTGTATTCCAGGCTTCTTTCCTGGATCGTGCTCTTAGTTATGTTATTGAGGCAGATTGAGCTCAGCCTCAATAGCATATCTTGATATCCTCATCATTTCCTGACTGATGGCACTGAGATCTTTATCCTGTCTGAGGTTAAAGGCCTCAATTAAGTAATTGGAGAACCGTCTTAGTGGTTGTTTATCTAATGGGACTAACCTGTTGATGAGTATGCTTCAGTGCTAGCCCAGTTGACTAGGAGACGTCAGTCTCTTGTGACTTGCGCCTTGCTCAAAGGACTAAACCTCACGAAAATGCCTGACTCGGTTGAGAGAAGGACTTGTTACCAGGGAAATTCTCTTTATCTGTTGCTTCCCGGAATGTCAACATTACGTCTGAGACGATTTTTGCACGCTGCAATTATGGCCTCGGGGCATATCGCTCTTTTCAGCACTAAATTTCTCACATTCTAATTGTGAGATGGAATGGTGCGTTGCTCCAGTGAACAACAAGAAATCTCTTGAGATTTTATTGCATCACCTCAGGTTTCTATCTCAGGTGCAAACCTTATGAGACGCCCACAGCCTTTCACACATTTTTTTTTTGTCTCCCTCTCTTGCATTCTCTGTCTCCTTCCCCTCCCCCACCTCCCCCCTCCACTGTCATGCCTTACAATAGTTTGGCTGAGGAGGAGATCAAGACAGAATCTGATGCCGTTGAAGGGATGGAGGTATCAGTGCCTAAAGGTAAGCTCTATCAGTGTTTTCCTTTCCCTCTCCTTTATTAGACTCCTGCTTCCTCAGGTAAAGTGTATTTTACTTCCGCATGGCAGCAGAACATTCCTTAAACTCCTGTAGCTGCAGTTAGTGACTTTTATTCCACTGAAGTATGTCTGTTTTGAGTCTGCAAAGGTCGGTCAGTCCTTCAGAGTTAAGCTGGGTGTAACTTGGTCAGTTTTCATGCAGCTTGAAGAGGTTTCTTTCACTCTACACAGTTCCTGATCTAGGGTCAGCAGAAGCAGCACAGAAGCGGAGAGCATCCAGTCCACCTCATTCCTCTAATGGACATTCACCTTCTGACACATCTCCCTCTGCTGCCAAGAAGAAAAAGAAGCCTGGATTAGTCTCCAATAGCAAAGATCAGGTAGAGAACGCTGTCGTTTCTTTTCGGGGTCAGCTTCACTATCATTCAATACGGTCAAACACGTGTGAGTTATGGGTCACTAAGGTAGACTGAGGTAACTGTTTAAATGGGAATTCAACCAGTTTTTCAAAGTTTCTGCACATTTAAATCCTTGGTTTTGTCTGACAAGGATTAGACAAGAGTGTACTGAAGTGAGTGTCAAGCCGTCTTTTGTAGGGAGCACTGAATCTGTGGCCACCTGATTTATTTTTCTCACGTCAGACTTTATTCAACAGTCACTATTAATACACTACTCTGTTAAAGGCCTACAGAGAATATTGTTTATCTTTCAGCAGTTTTAAAGCACTTGTTCTGAACGCACTGTGTTCAGGCACTTCGTTCAGAATATTAAAATGCATATATATATAATATTTCGGCTCTCTCGCTTTTAGTCTGTTCATGAGAGGGGCCAAGTACAATATTTTATTTTATATTGCGCATTGTTTGAATAAATATTGTCATTTCATTTTTTAAACAGATTTATTCTTTTAACAATGAATATTAATTTATGCAATTGCAATGCTTGACTATGCAGAGATATGTAAACAAAGTCCCAGCCATAAGGGCAATATTACAAAAAATGGCTAAAATCACTTCCTTCTGTGTTTCGGTTTCATGCTAAATATCAAAAATCAGATCTAAAAATGATTGGATGTTTACAGCATTTGGCAGGAGCTCTTATCCAGAGTGACCTGAAGCAGTGCTTCAGCCGTCCACATCTGTTCTTCATACCTGCAAAGCTAGACTTAAATCAGCATCTTCTAACCAAGTTCTTCTAGCTAAGTCACACAACTTAACAAACCCTGTCAAAAAGAAGAAAAAATGTTGTTGTTTTTTTTAATTATTTTATAATTATGTAGGAAAAGATAATTATCACTATTTTTAAATTATGTATGAAAAGAGAAGTTGAAGTTGTACAGAGCACAATGAAATTCTTACTTGAACCCCCTCTTCACAGATAGAACATAAAGACATCAAAGAGTGCAGCAGCAGTAGTCTTCAGTTGTATAAAGTACAGTAAAGTGACAATAAGTGAGATAAGCGAGAGGACTGGTTAGTCACCAAGGTGGGCCTTCAGACGACGCAGATCTGACTGCAAAAGGGAGTTTGTTCCACCACTGAGGGGCCGAGACTGAAAAGAGCCTTGATGCATGTCTTCTTCTTTTGGGTCATGGAGGTTCAAGACGAGCAGAACTTGAAGCTCTGAAAGGATGAGAAGTGACCAGCTGCTTGATCAGTGTTGATAAGTAAGGAGTCAAGTGTTAAGGTCTTAAACTTAATGCGAGCGGCCGCAGGAAGCCTGTGAAGCCTCTTTAGTAAAGGTGTGATGTGTGGAACACCTCACAGCTGCATTCTGAATCATTACCTCCAGTAAAAGTCCAGCCAGTAGAGAGCTGCAGTAGTCCAGATTAGATGAGTAACTATGTAGCTTTAGTGGTGGGAGAAAGCTTTGACACAAAATCAGAAGAATCCGACCCTATCTGCAAGTCCTGGAGTGGTGGTCAGTGTTCGAGTGACAGTTGTTCATTAGCACGACACCAAGATTTCTTCCCTTCTTTGAGGGGACGATAATAGACTTCTGAAAAGAAACGAGGAGGCTGTGGCTTCGTGATGGACTCCCTTTGATGAAAACAAGCTCAGTCTTGCTGGGATTCATCGTCATCCTCCCCTAAAGAAGGTAAGAAATCTTGGTGTCGTGCCTAAAATATCATGATTGTGTCCAGGGCTGCAGAAAGGTCAAGAAGAATCAGAGAAGACAGGTTGGCTCATCTAGCATGAGGTTCTGAGACAGCTGGGTCAGTAGAATGCGCAGCCGTGAACCCGGACTGGTGAGGGTCCTGAAGCCTGTTTTGAGAAAGATGGATGCTCAGTTGGTTATAAACCACACATTCCAGTCCATTCGAAAGGAAGGAGAGAAGAAATACTGGTCAGACGTTGTTGAGTCCAGCGTAGGTTTCTTCAGAATTCGTCTGACCACTGCAGATTTGAAAGCAAACAGGACATGGCCAGTCGGTAAGGAGTCATGTAGGTGAAATGCGGGATTAGATCCAGAGATGATATTTGGAGCGTACAGGACGGGATCGGGTCGAGCGGAGATGTGGTGGGTTTGTAGGACATTAAAAAGTGATGAAAAGGTGGCAAAGACATTGCGAGGGTTGAATGCTGATTACCTTTAACTTGTTTCTGTAATAAGAAAACTTTGCAGAAGTTAAATCAAATTTGGATAAATTCGCAGGAGCTTAGACAGCCGTGGAGCCAGGGGACACCTGTCAGTCCGGAAGACAAGAGGCGGAGTAGATTAATTGAGCTGTGGAGAGATGAGAGAAGGTGGCTG
This sequence comes from Phenacogrammus interruptus, assembly GCA_037974425.1. Taxonomy (NCBI): domain Eukaryota; kingdom Metazoa; phylum Chordata; class Actinopteri; order Characiformes; family Alestidae; genus Phenacogrammus; species Phenacogrammus interruptus. The sequence continues at coordinate 1,569,040 of JBBPCW010000133.1, forward strand.
ATTCAGCTGAAGATGGACAGGGTTTAGTGGAGTTGGGTAGAGATAAGGAGGAGGAAGGAGAGTACGAGAGACAGAGAGGATAGCTTACAGGTGTTACGCGTGGATCAGGAGAGGAGGTCTGAAGATGAAATTCGAAAGATAGAAGACGATGGGCAGACGTAGCGGAGTGGACGGTATATTGAACATAAGTGATCTAGTTAAATATAAGGCAAGAGTTTTGCCTGCTTTGTGGGATGGAGGAGGCTGAGGGATGATGGGAGCATCGCAAGCTTGCCTGTCTGCAAACTGTGACCTGGAAGATTGAAGTCCCTGAGACAGGGGAGTGGAGAGTAATCCAGTTCGTCAGTGGAGTTACCCGGAGGGTGAGCTGGGACAGACTGAGGGTGTAAAACAACATCTGTGTGAAAGCTGTACACCCTCCTCTGCCTGTAGTGCGAGGAGAGTGAGAGGTGAGAGAAGAAAAGGGCAGAGCAGAGAGCAGCAGAGTAGCGGTGTTGTGATCTATGTCTCTGTGAGGGCCAGGAAGTGGAGAGACGCCAGTCCAGAAACGAAGGATTGGCAGCTCAGCAGACCACCTTAAACGACTGTAGAAGTCTGCGGAGGAAAGGCAGCTGAGAGGTCTCTGTGATTGCTGCTACGCTGATGGGGAATGTGTCTTTTGTAAATCTTGTGAACAGGTTTAGCACATTTTCTGTAAATGTGTAATAAGTAAGTAGAGAAGAAAGAGAAAAGGATAGAGAAGAAAGGATACTTGGCTGCGGGCGGGAAGTATGAGGATCCCTTCCCTGAAAGTGGACCAGAGTACTTTTTCCTTCTGGGAGAGTCTAAGGTCTAATTTCCTCTGGGCTCACTAACACCAGGCCAGGATTATCTAACTCAGGGGAGTCGAGCTCCGGTCCTGGAGGGTCGGTGTCCAGCACAGTTTGATGGTTCTCCTCCTCAAATTCAATCATTAAACCTGACGATGAACTGCTGAGGTGAAACGGGTGTTTCTGAGCCAAAGCCTGCTGGACCACGGCCCTCCAGGCCTGGAGTTCCACACCCCACCAGGACAAAGGCAGACTCAACACACAGCAAACAAGCAACTATTGTAAAGCCCTGTCCTGGGTGTCAGGCAGCATATTCATGAACATTTCATCAACATTTTGGTTACATTTTTTGTAGTATATTTCACAACAAACTACACGTGTGTCTTAACAGTTCTGCAGAAATGTGAGAAACCAGTGGAATTCCCTTTTAAGCATCTCAAGAAGCATTTCCTTCACCTAGAGTGTCTGCACATTTTAATCACCTTTTAACCACTAATGTGAAATAGCTGCAACTTTGTAGTGTTATTGCAGCTCAACTGTGGGGCAGCTGGTAGTCTAGTGGTTAGGGCATTCGCCCTGCGATCAGGAAGTCGTGGGTTCGATTCCCAAGTGTGGATGGGTTAAATGCAGAGGAAGAATTTCGTGCTGTTAACACCGTGTGCTGTGGTGTGTTCACGTATGACCGAATGGTCACTTTCACTTATAAAAGATCTACTCTTGCTTACACACCACAGTCTGACTAAACACAACTGAAGGTTGCTCAAACATGAAATATGCACACTCCTAGCTTACGTAGTGAGCGTTTTTGACCCCGTGTATGTTCATTAACCTGCATCTGTGTTTGGTATTTGTTGCTTTATGAAGGTGCGGTCAAGCCTCCTCCTGGAGAGGTTCAGTTGGATTTACTTCTTTTTTTTTCTTGAGCAAAACCTCCGTGTCCATCTCTCCAGGAAGAGGGTTGTCTCCCCCTGCTATTAGCGCACCATCTACAGTGACTGTCTGTGTTTGTGCTTTGACTTTTGCAGTCTTGCTACTTCTCCCCTGCAGTGTTGTGGCATGTGTTTTGACCCCTGCCCCTGTCTCTCTTGCCTGCGTTTCAGTGTGAGCTAAGACATGGTCCCTTTTACTATGTCAAGCAGCCAGCACTCACCACAGACCCTGTTGATGTTGTGCCACAGGATGGGAGGAACGACTTCTACTGCTGGGTGTGCCACCGTGAGGGCCAGGTGCTCTGCTGTGAGCTCTGCCCGCGCGTCTACCACGCCAAGTGCCTCAAACTGGCCGCTGAGCCCGAAGGCGACTGGTTCTGTCCTGAGTGTGAGGTACCCAGTGGAAAAGTGAGAGCGTAGGGGTTAGGAGTGGTAGCATGCAGCACCGTGGTTGGGTGTGAATATAAAGGCATGTCGAGACCAGCTTATCACAGCCAGCCTTATCGTGGCCAGTCACTGTAGTTCCTCATTAAGAGGCAGATATTTGTTAATTCGGGGATGGAAAAAATGATCTTTCTCACTTCTTTAAAAACTGTTTGACATAGGAGTTGTACATTTTGTATAAAAAAATATGTTGACAAAACAGCCCGTTTTAAATTCCTTGTTCTATTTATTAAGAAAACAAACCCATTTATTAAGCTGTTCTACTTTTTTCTCTCGCTGGATCAGCAGCACTCATAGCATCTCTAATGTAAATTGTTGCATATATTATCTACAGTTATAACAAAAGGTTTCTAGAAACAGCTGTAGCTGTCCACTGAGAACTATCATGTCAGAAAATAATAGTTTTATCAGGGTATGTGAATGTTGTCATATCTGTTATGTTATATATTATAACTTCACACATAGAACTGGAGATTCCAGGAGGTAAAAGTATTTTGTGGCACTTTTAAGCGGTTCAGTCCAGACATGTTTTTGAACGAGACACAATATCAGTGATAAAGGCAGAGTAACATTCTGACTGGATAATGTTAATGCCCTTTAATGTCATAGAGAACGTGTTTTATTTTCCCTATTTCATATCTGACCTAGTTTGTGCTTGGCTTGATTTTGTATTAACCTATTTTCTAAATCTACTGGTAAGACCATAGCAGTAACTACTCAGTAGTTTAGAAACGAAGTTGCTGTATTACAGCCTTTGAACTCTTTGTTCCAGAAAATAACAGTAGCAGAATGCATTGAGACTCAGAGCAAAGCCATGACCATGCTGAATCTGGAACAACTGTCATACCTGCTGAAGTTTGCCCTGCAGAAAATGAAGCAGCCGGGGGTAAGGCTATTTTATCACTTACTGTGTGTCAAAATTTCATTGTAAGTATGTGTTGAAGAGGTCATTATTATACACAGCTCTGATTATATACTACTTGGTTGGGCTCAAGCAAAAGCCTCTCAGAAAAAGTTACCTGAACGTTGGTGAATATGTGGTTAAACCCCTATCGCCTCTCCCATAGGATGCACACAGTTTCCTACAATTGTTCACAAAAAATGTAAACGAGATACCTTAGAAAGAGATAGAGGGGTGTATTGATGATAGAAATGAATTATTCACTATGGTTTAAAAATTGTTAGACACATAGGGATAGTTTCCCAGATAGATTAAGCCTAAGCTTTTGTTTGAAGCTATATTTAAATATATCCCTGTCTAAGGCCTCGTTCACACGGGCGTCTGAACCGGGCGTTTTTCTGGCGTTCGTGACTCCAGGTGAGCGCCTGTTGAACGCCGCCTGTTTTTCTGCTCATGGAAGCAAATCAGAGCGTTCACACGGGCGTTCAGCACCGGCGCTCGGCCGGCTGCGCGTTCGG
>JBBPCW010000133.1:1579035-1592757 GCA_037974425.1 Phenacogrammus interruptus
ATTATTATTATTATTATTATTATTATTATTATTATTATTATTAATAATAATAATAATAATAATAATAATAATAATAACAAGAGTAGGCCTTTTTAAAAAGGTGAGTTTTCAGACCACATTTAAAATTGCCCACAGTCTGTGGTGCCCTCTGGGAGGGCATTCCATAGGCGGGGAGCAGCCGCAGAATGCTTGATCCCCCATTGTGTGAAGCTTAGTCCGTGTGGTTTTGAGAAAGTAGGTACAGGAGGAACAAAGGGAGCGTGAGACACACATCAAAATAATTAGTGTAATATATGCTGCGTTAAATTACTTACTTTTACATTCTTTCTATTACAATAAAACGTTGTCCAATGGTCAGTTTCGTCATTCCTCAGCTCCTCGGGTACAGGCAAGTCAAGATTTTGTGCAACATTATGCAGCAGCTACATGCGTGCACAGTGCGGCACACTTTCTGTGCACTAAATATTACTTAAAATTACCTTAAATCCAAGGGGAATTAAGACGAAAAGCCCCTTAAATAATATAACATTCTGAATGAATGCTGTAGGTTTAAGAATAAGGGGGTTCACACAAGTTTGTTTTTTCTGAGAATAAACAAATCATGGGTTGAGCCAAGCCATCTCGCCACAACAGTAATGAGATGCATCACAAATAATTTGCACATTAATAGAATGAAAATGCTTTCTATTAACATAAGCGAATTCCTTCTCTGAAGGCAAAATAAGGGAAATTTTCCAGCGCCCGCCGCGAGCAGTCCCACCACCCCAACCAAGCTGCAGTATCCCTTACATTTTAAGACAGGTGACAAGAAAGCTAATCACCACTTGTCAACCACTTATAAACTACAATTGGCTTTATGCACAGCTGCACTACTTCTTGAACTTCAGGCAGCTCCTTTGTTTCCTATCTGCCATTATTGGACAAACTGAGCAATCCAGGAGCTCAGGAAGTAGTGCAGCTGTGCATGAAGCCAATGATAGGCCTACTTTTGTTGACATTGACATGCTGTGAACATTCATAGCCTAAATGAAAACACAAAAGGGTATATATGAAGAGCATATATACCCTTTTCACATTCACACATTCATTTCATATTGCTTTTTTGTTCAGTTTTTCTTTTCATTTCACATAACTTTTCTTTACTCTTTTAGTGACTTATTGTACTCATTTGTTGCAGACTTTGCATTCTTTAAGACTGTTTTGGAAGGAGTGTATTTGTGGGCTGAGCCAGAGTGGTTATTTTACCTCTGCACTTGTGACCTGGTCTGCCTCAGTGGCATTTTTTCATCATGAATGCTGACATCGCCTGGGCATGTTTTTGTGCCTCTAGCCCGTGCTTGTGTTGGCGGATTTGTCATGCTGGCATACATCATTCCTTCCCCCGTGTGCGATGCTAAAGTCGCAGTTTCAAATCTTACAAAATGCGTGACTGTCCCCCACCCTGCTCCTCTTCAGAAAAATTAATTTGTTGTCCCATTGATCGCGGTATTTACACGAGGGTTTTGTCCTGGCGTCCATCATCTGTCTGTGACCTCACACACTAACCTTGGGACAACTGCCACCTACAGTACCTGTAGTAGGCTACTGCAGGTGGCAGTTATCGCAAGGCTAGTGACAGAGTACAGATTTTTTGGGGGGGATGTTTTTTTTTAATAACGCAGGTTAAAATACGGGAGCTTTACGGGAAAATGCTAATACGGGAGGAAGACGGGAATATGGGTAAATTATGGGAATTTCCCGGCCAAAACGGGATACTTGACAGGTATGGCCCCTAGTGGATATGACTTGGAAATGTAAATCTAATAAGCCAGTCATCATCATGAGCCAGGAAATCAGTATGATCCCTGAATTCCGCGCTCTCTTCTAATTCTTCCATTTGTCATGTCTACCAATAACGCAAGAGCAGCACCATGGCAGTTGCTTGGCCATTCTCTCCGCCGTTTTATGGTTACAACTAACTGTGTCTTTGATAAAGACCGCATCATTAATGCGAGTACTGAATAAGAGTACCACGGATTTGCCACTAGGTGCCACCCATTTACAAAAACGAACAGAAACGTGCGTACGCATGGGTTGGGACTCCCGTGAGAATGTGCGTACCGGTACGCCAAGTTTAGTCTGTATGCATCTCGACGTGATCGTGGAAACAGGCGTACGCAGCATTTTTTATACACGAGGTCCCTAGTGGTTAGAGAGTTACCCTTGCAGTCAGAAGGTTGTCGCACGACTGCCAGCGGCAACGCTGAGGTACCCTAGACACTTGTCCCCACTGCTTCGCTTGGAACAGATTTTTTCACACTGATGATTTATTTTTCACTATCAGTGCCCGCTTTACTTTCCGCGCATGCGCTCTTCCTTTCCCACAATCCTCGCGCCTCACCCTGAGCCGTGACGTCAGCGTCTGTCTGAACACCCGACCAGAGAACAGAGAACCGGGAACAGGGGTAAGAACCTAGAAAACAGAACCCAGAACCTGCTGCTTCTCGCCCACTCTGGGGCTTGGGCCAGGCTCGGCATGAGCCCTGGCGCGGAGAGAGACAGAAACACCGACTATCAGAGCGCCAGAGGGGCAGGGAGCGGTCCGGGCTAGCCGGTTAGCCGCGGAGCTAACGGCCCGGAGACAAAAGCAGCTCGAAAAATCGAGTCCTGAAAAATCAGCACGATCTAACCGAGCGTCCGACCGTATCCTGAAAAAATTCTCAGTCTGAGGACTGGGTGGTGAAGACCAGCCCGGGTTCAGTCTGTGTACCAGAAAGACTGCTGTGGAATGGATGCTAGTCAAGTAGGCTAACCAGTTAGCTCCGTTATCCTAGCCCAGTTAGCTCCTGTGGTAGCGCTGCTCGGTTCTGTTTGAGTTCGAGACGGTTCGGGGCCTTCTGATAACCGACACTTTACGGACAATAGTATTGGGACACTGTTTTTCAGGGTTTAGACCGGTTACTCCTAGTGATGATCAATCTTAATGCTTCAGTATATCGAAACATTTGGACAACGCCATGCTTCCAACTCTGTGGACCCAGTTTGGTGAAGAACCTTTTCTATTCCAACATGACTGTGTCCCAGTGCACAAAGCGAGCTCCATAAAGACATGGATGGAGGAGTTCGGTGTGGAAGAACTTGACTGGTCCACCAGAGCCCTGACCATAACTACATCCGGCACATTTGGGATGAACTGGAACGGAGACCTTCTCGTCCAACATCAGTGTCTGACCTCATAAATGCTCTACAGAATGAATGCACACAAATTCCCAAAGAAACCACAAAGTCTTGTGGAAAGCCTCCCCTAGAAGAGTGGAAGCTGTTATAGCTGTAAAAGGGGACCAACTCCACCTTAAAGTCTATGGTTTTCAATGCAGTGTCATTAACCTCCGTGTTGGTGTACTGACCAGACGTCCCAATACTTTAGTCCAAATAGTGTTTACATATTGAAATCCTTTTGCTGGCCCTTGGGTTTTCTATAAACTGAGTTTAGCAGTCTAGTGCTATATCTGAATTCATCTATTTATAGCTGTGGCTCGTTTATCTGAGGCGCTGACTCGACTGTTCTCATTTGATTGGGCTCGTTCTGATGTTCACACCCAGAGTGAGGAATCAAATTATAATGGCACAGAACAGCACAGTCATTATCGCTGTATCGTTAACTTGGCAAGTAATTGGATAAATTGAATAACCAGAAGTATGGTAGTGATGCTTTGGTCTGTCCTTGGAACGGCATTCATTTAAACTTTATTTTTGTGACTAACAAGTAATCTGACTAGATTAATACATCACAGTTCTGCAGTTGATACAACATATTCACATATGATTATTTGAAAATGCTGTTAACCTAAATGCAGCACCTAAATGCTGTTACATTTACATTTACGCCATTTAGCTGACGCTTAAGAATGAAGCTTAAGACTGTTTCTTACCTGAAAAACAGCATAAATCTGAGTCCAAGATTTAACCAAGATACTGCAGTCAGAGCATCTATATGTAACTGTTCAAATAATAACTAGCCAACGCCTAACCCAACAATACATAAAATACATAAAAGGTTGTTCACTGTGTTTTACAGGAATACACAGAAAACTGATGAAAGATTGAGAGAAGGGCAGATATTTAAATAAGATGATGGAGGGTGGGTCAGTTTTTAATCAGTTTTTTTTTTTAGCTCCCAGTTGGTGCCGATCTGATTCTGATGGGCAGTTGGTTGGACAGCATAGCTGATAGACACCATTTCACCAGATTTAGCTTTAGATCTTTTCTCCATTAGCTCTTTTGTAAAGGGTTTTATTTTTGTAAATTGAGTTTTGGTATTAAATAATGTACATGTGAATAATGCCCAGTTTTTCCTTTGCCCGACTGCAGGACATGGCTGTAAATGTTTACTCCACCTCAGTGACCAGCGATAACCTGAGTCGCCATGACATGCTTGCATGGATCAATGAGTCATTACAGATGAACCTCACGAAGATTGAGCTCTTATGTTCTGGTAGGTAGACTTTTTGTGTAGTCAGATCTATTGTAGCCCACCAAGGTCTAGTTCTGCCTGACCCAGATTAAACCTACACCTAGATGTTAAAACTACTCCCAATTGTGATTGAACATTAGTATTAGTCCGCTCAGTTTTTTAAAAGAATGTGACAGTAGTGGAATTCATGATGGAGAACATTTAATTTTAATTACAATGTAAAGTTAATTTTGTGTTTATTTTGATAATTATTTGTCCAACAGGTGCAGCCTATTGCCAGTTCATGGACATGCTGTTCCCCGGCTGTTTGCCTTTGAAGAAAGTCAAATTTTCAGCCAAATTAGAGCATGAATACATTCACAATTTTAAGATTTTGCAAGCCGCCTTCAAGAAAATGGGTGTTGACAAGGTTAGTTAATTTTATACTATGCTGTCATACATGTTACTTAATTAATTTTGAATAAGGTTAACATGTTTGTTGTGAAGCAGCAGCCCACAGGACATTTATCCTGAGGTCACACAGTGTATTTGTAGCACTATTTGTGCTCAGAGATTTCTGTAGTGATCCTGTGTGTGTACTGTAAGAATTGTCTGCGTGTGCAGTGAATGTAATGCCAGCTAAAACAATGCTTACAGTCTCAGATTTGGCTTCAAAGACCCAACTATGATCTCTGAGTGTGCCATCAGTGGGAGGCAAATCTGTCAGTGTATTTCTGAGGCTCTTACTAAGAGGGGGTTTAGACATGGCTGGTGACAGTTTGGAGTCAGGGAAATTGCTGGTGCAGATCTTTATTTTTATTCTCTCTTCATCTCTGTCACTTTGGCTGTCTGATTTTGTTTTAAAAGCTTATTAATGGTTTGTGGTTGCCTCTTGTCTCAGATCATTCCCGTTGACAAGCTGATAAAAGGCAAGTTCCAGGACAACTTTGAATTTGTTCAGTGGTTTAAGAAGTTCTTTGATGCGAATTACGATGGAAAAGAGTACGACCCTGTGGAGGCACGGCAGGGCCAGGACACTATGCCTGTGCCTAACCCTTCCATGCCCGCCCTCAACAAACCCAAGAAGATCATGAACGCAGGTTAGTAGTTACAAATGTGTGTAATGAATTAGGACATATTTCTAAACTAATGTCTGAAAATAGACCATTTGCTCTTTATAAAAATGGCTTATAATAATAATATGGACTGGGAAACTGAAATGTTGTTTGATGGAAATAATCAAAGTGCAGAGGGCTCAATTCAAAGACGCCCCAGAAATTGATCCGACAGGCCAGTCCATTCTGCCGAATTTTTATTGCTGCAACTCGGAATGGTCCTCAGTAGTTTGTTCTGCCCCCACGTGCTTGTATGCATGCCTGGCCGCTTTTGGGCCTGCTCCTAATGAAATGACAGGTGGTGTCCTGGAAGAGCTACTCTCAGATCTGGACCAGGACATCAATGAGCTCCTGGACTGTCTGAGGTGCAGTCAGGTGGCATCGGAAGGACCGAAACAGGATGTACCAGAGATGTTCTACTTGATTTAGGTCAACTTTTTAAGAAAATTTTTTTTAAAATTATTATTTTTTAAGAGGTTCCGTTGTCTGGAGCTCCTATGTCCATAGAAACCAAGATATATAAATGTGAATAAGATGTAAAAATACAGCTAGTGTCAATTTACACATAATAATGCGCAAGTAGGAGCTGAACCATGGATTTTTTTTTTTACTTTGTATGGTGTGCTGCGTTCTGTATCCGAATGGAGTCCACCTGAAGTTCTTTGAGCTGCAATCGGGTCCGGTATCTGATGTATAAATAAAGCTGTTATTGTTATAATTATTATTTTTTATTATTACCTGGTTAAATACTGGACTAAATACTGCAGGCTAAACACTAGGGCTGTAATTATATGCAATATGAAAGCGAAATCGCAACACTCTGATCCATGAACCTGTCACGGTGTGAGAATGCAGAATTGCGATACGCCCCTTCAACTCCCAGAGTTATCCTTCCCGTCCATATCTGCTGTGGGCAGTACACCTCTGAATAAAACCTTGATTGGTATATTTCACATCAATTTCAGGCAGTAGCCAATAGTAGAGGTGGTTATGATTCACACACGCTCTTTCTGGAGGCGTGTGTCTGAGCTGAATTTCTTCAAATGTAAGTAAAACGAAATGATGACACTTCATTTTCTAAGTGTCTATAAGTTGGCTGGTTGTGATAAAACTGTTTTGAGCGAGTTTGGCCAGCTGGGCGGAGCCTGTTCTTAGTTTTGGACATGAAAAATCGGTTTTGCCAGTCTGTGGCGACTCCTTGGGTTCTTCTGTACAGATTGAATGCAAAAGATGCATGTGGAAGTGTTTATTGATTCATAATTCTGTGGTAAACATGAGAATGATCCGAAACAAAATGGTGTCTCAAATGGTACTGATTGCACTTAAAAAAAAAAAATTGTGATATGAACCGAATCATGGGTTTAGTGTGTCGTTACATCCCTACTAAATACGCATGATTATACATAACATATGATTCTGAAATAAAAACGGTGATTATTTAATCTGTAGTTTGGACTGTCTGTCAACTCAAGATCTTGTGGATGTATAGAATCATACACATAGTCAGAATCGGATGATCTCGAACTAAACCGGTACATTAATCTTACTGTTTATGAAAGTATTTCATGCACAGTTAAAAACAAGAATTGGCACAAAAGTGCACTCCCTAACAGTAATATTACCTTTTCCATTCCACAGCGGCGAAAAGGTCCCTTTCCAGCTTCACCACTTTCTGAATGTTGTTTAGGTTATTTAAAACGGTACTGCGGTGTAATTCACATAATAATCGGTTTTCAGTGTGAACCCAGCAATACTTTCAACATAATGACAGTTTGTGAGAACTGGTGTAAAATGCAGTATTTTATTTTCAGTGTCAACATTTATTCTCTGCCTGTAATGTAAAACTGTAACTGCTCAGGAATTCTTGCAGTTGAAATATTTAAAAGTAAATGCCTGAGATTTTATTTCTTGTATTGTGTGCATTCTGGGAATGCAGTGTTTTTCCTGCATTTAAAAAATAAATAAATTTGTTTCTTAGCCCAGGAACTTTGGTGCTTATAATGAACAAACTTCATTCTTTGCGTGAAAATAATTTCTTGCCACTTTTTAAAGCCCAGTTAATCCAGCAACACGAGCATGAGATGAGTGGGGCGTGGCCAGCAACACCTTATTAGCATAAAAGTGACGAGAGCCCTTAAATGTCTCATTTTTAAATAAGGCTGGTGAGATTTGTGAGTGATTTTGTGCAAAGAACTTCATGAACATGTCTTGTAGCCCATAGACCGGTTATAACTTTTTTTTTTAAAAAGGTGAATAATCTGTCTGCTTTAGGGATCCCACAATGCCAGACTACTGTATAACTAACAGGAAAAAAACTGTATTACTAACAGGACACAGTTTCATTTTCCAGAGATCTTTTGTATTTTCTGCGTTCAAATCAATGACCTGGTCTGTCAGTAGGTAGAGTGAATGTGACTATTCTCCGATGTAGGATTTTTACTCTGTACAGTTGTAAACCCCTACAGTAGAGTAATTTAGGAGTCCTTCATTACTCTGACTGTTGTTGCTATGTACTCTACAGCTCCTCAGAGGGCTGCTGTTGCTAAAGTGACGCCGAAGATGGCCCCCGGTTCTGCTCGGAGGCCAGGAGCCGGTGGAGACGACGAGAGAGGCGAACTTGTCCACGAGGTGTTTTTACTCACTTTACGTTTCACTGTGATCTACTCAATAACCACTGTTGTAGAGGAGACTTTCCTAATATCTGTAGCATCCTCTCCACAGATTAATTTACTGAAGTCTACGATCCAGGACATGGAGAAGGAGCGAGACTTTTACTTTGGTAAACTGAGGAACATTGAGTTGATTTGTCAGGAGAAGGAGGGCGAGGGAGACCCCACCTTACAGAGGATTGTGGATATCCTTTATGCCACAGATGTAAGTTCACTGCAAAAACGGTTTGTCTGTGTATTATTTCACTCCTGTTACATTCTCCAGCTCTGTAAAGCTCACTGGCTCTGTTATCCAGAATTGGTCTTGAATGACCTGACTTGACTCTCAACAGCAAAGGGTGGGATGGAGGGGCCAAAGTCCCTACTAATATCCTTTGTTTCTAATGAAAGGTTGGCTGTCAAATAGTTTAAAAATTCTATAGTGGACGTGAAAACAAACATTTGAACAAACGATTGCCTTTGGCTTTGTGTCCTGAGTCTACAAGTTAATCTAGACTTAAACTTCTTAGAGTGGTCACACGCTAGACCAGGGGTGGGCAAACTTTTTGACTCGTGTGTCTGTCTGTTTTGGACATGGTTAGAGAAAGGAAGCTGCTGTACCCTAACTTTATCTTTTTGCCTCTCTCTTCTTTAGGAGGGCTTTGTCATACCAGATGCTGAATCAGAGGACCAGGAGGAATTTTAATGCCACATCTCGATCAAACCCTCACCACTCCCTCTACACATTCACTTCCTCGCATTGTTCCTGAAACACCTCCCCGATCATGTGATGCATTTGGACTCGGAATGAATCCTGTTTGGAAAGTCCTTTCAGCTGCATACAGAGTTCAAGTAGTTAAGTTTGAATAACCTCCTCCTGAAAGGAGCCAGCCTCGCTCGGCTGAGAGGAGAGAGATCTCGTCTCTTAAGATTCAGCACTGTGTTAAATATTTTATTGTGCTGTTCCTGAAATGTCAGAGGAACATGCTGATGTATCCTACATGATGAAAATTGCCTTTTTTTTTGATACTGTTTTCTTTTGCCACCGTATGAAGAGATGGGATTTTATCCCTTCTTTTCCTTCAAGTTAGGTGGCCTCTTCACACTAATGCTACGCAGTTTTTATCTTCGCAAAATCTTAGTTTTTACTCACGATTCGGAAGTGAATCTGCGATCGGAAATATTCGTTAAACCCACCCTGCGAAATGTCATCCATATCTCCTCCTTTTGATTTTTATGCTTTTTATTACTAAACATTTTATTGGAAGGCTAGCAGCAGTCACCTTTCTCCAACTCTGAACCCGTGACTGTGCCTTACAGACTGAATCTGTCTTGTGGATGTAGTGCAGTGAGTCACTAATGCAGTGAGATGGTCTGTTCTTTTACGGATGCTCCAAACCTGCCAGAAACTGCAGGGGTTCTGATCATTTACGGCATTTATCAGACGCTTTTCTCCAGAGCGACTTTCATTTCCTACCTACAGGGGGCAGTCTCCCTGGAGCAACTCTGGGTTAAGGGTCTTGCTCAGAAACCCAGTGATGGTGCTCAAGGTAGGATTCAAACCCATGCCCTCTTGGTCCAGAGGCAAGTATTGTACCCACTGGGTCGCTGCCACCCCATCTGTAAGTCAAGACTTGGCTAAACTGGTCTCCTGGAGGTGCTCATGTTCCTGAGACACTGACTCTCAGTCCTGAAGCATCCTTGATGAAAATGGACTTAAGCCCATTTTTAAACCGTTTTTCTAAACATTGCCCATAGTGGTGAAATTTGAAGGCCAGAAAACTGCTCATTTCTGCTCTTTCAGTGCAGAGATTAATGACATTTTTACTGCCTCATATTTAATGCATTTTAAAAGTCTTTATTCATCCTCTTTTGATAGAACTCTAATTTTTTTCTGTGTTGACAAATGTTGAATTCAAATTAAAGAAACATTTGAACTTTTCTCTTTTTTCTTTGCTTTGCTTCCAATATAGTTTTTTTTATTATTATTTATCCCTCAAGGTTTTGGTCAAAGCTGCTTCAGGAGCAGGGAGTGCTGGCGGCTGCTGCTTTTGTTTTGATGCACCCTGGGTACTGTTCTGCCTGGGCCAAATAAAAATTGTTTCATACATTTGGTTGGGGGGAAAAAATCCTGTGCCAGTTTAAGAGTTTTGCAGTGGGGTTGTGTTAAATCTATTTCTCTGTTTCTATTATTTTATCCACAGGTTACATTCCAGTTGGATATTTTTTTGAAAATCTGGTTCCCAGAAACAAGTGTGGAGAATGTTCTGCCCATTTTAGAGTTTTACATTTTTTTTCCCCCTAACCATGAAATGCCTGTCTTCTGCTTCTGGAGTATTCTGTGGCCTTGTTAGATGGGTCATCACGCTTTATTAATTTATGGTCAGTTGTGTGGAATGTGACTTAGGAATTCAAAGACGGTCATGATGCTTGTTGATCACTGTGCCATTTTTTTAAATTCCCATTTGTACTCCACTTTCTCATGTAGCAGCAATATCAAAGTAACACTTCTGTTTCTGTTCACCAATTATTAATATAACTTCAAATTCATCAAACATGCAGGATTGTTTCGTTATTGCTCTTGAGTCTTTGTGGATCATGTTTTCTCATGCAAAACCAGTAACTGAAGCCTTAATTGGTGCTTTAAAAAATGTTTGACTGATTCTTTTGCACTCTGAATAAACATTAATCTTGCAGCATCGAGATCAGAAGAATATCTCCCGACATCGTTTTTGCAGACCTGGACTGTGTTTCTTATTGTTGCTGATGGAGGGCTTCTAATCACTGCACTCCAGACAAGAGTGCTATAATGGAAGTAGCAGCCAGATGCAGATAGAATGTCATTAATCTGGTGTTGATTTTGCCTTGACCTGGTTTTCCGTTCCTCCAGTGAACAATTCTCTGAGATGATGGTAAAAGCTGTTCAAGAATGGAAAAGGTCGGTTCAGTATGCAGTGGTGCTCCTTTCCCATTTTCTATCTGTTTACTCTCCAGTGGCCTTCCAGAACAATTACAGAATCTAGAGATGGATTTTATACTGTGGGCCCTGGGTCAATTCTCTACATCTTTTAAATTTTTTTTTATAAACTTCCTGTCACAAATCCTCTCTGTCCCTGTTTTTGTACTCGCAGGTTGTGTTTTTTCCTTTTTATTGTATTTTCCAAGGTCAGTTTCTTACAAATAAAACAGTGTTCCGTGTTTCCTGCTACTCAGTGCCTGCTCATTCCAGTTTGGAGTTCATTCTGAATTTTCTTTTGGGTATTTTGATCTGATATCCAGACCCCCTCAGTGTGTCTGCCTGAATGCCACTCTGGAAGGAAATGTTAACCTTTCAGCAGGGGGCACTTTAGTGGCTGGGTCATTGTGAACCACGGCTGATGCCGGTCATGGTAATGATGGTTAGAAGGTGGTATTGAAAGCTGCTTCTGGAGCCAGGTGAATAAAGATGTCTCCAGTTCTATAGATTATATTGTACATTATATTCCAGGTTTTTATTATTCGGATCTAGCAGCTGATTTCAATTACTAGTCTGTATGTATCCTATTTGTTGTGTAACGGTACACAGATGTCACGGTTCGGTACGTAACTCGGTTTTGGGGTCACGGTTTGGTACAGTTCACGATACAGCAAAGTTAAGCAACAAAAAGTTCCAAAGAATGAGGCTTGGTTTGTTTTCATTTATTTGAAATAGCAGCGTATTAACCAGTAAGCACACACTCTTGCTTATATTTTCATGTAAGTGTAATGTTATGCCAGTAGGTGGCACTATTGCACCACACTACGACCCAGGTTTATGATTCACTTGCGCTTTTTGGTCCCTCTGTGATTCCCTATTACTTCAATCACATCTTTTCCGTTGTACCGTGAAAGACCTCATGTACCGAACCGTGACCCATTGTGACTGTTCGGTACTAATACATGTACCGTTACAGCCCTCATATATATATATATATATATATGTATATATGTATATATATATATATACACACACACACACGCGTTGACATAAGTGTTATGCAAGTACGGGATAAAGCTTTCAGTCTTCACAACGCAAATGCGTACCTAATTTGAGTAACGTCATACTGGCTCTCTACCACAACACAAGCAAGGAAAACCTTAAAAACAATAATTATGTTTTAAAATAGGGTTCCTGTCAGTCCATGGCGTCTTGCTACTGCACCAGTCAAATTAATTCATGTAGGTACTCTTGTCAACCGCTGTATATTTAAAGCCTCTAAATCCGACTGTTGGCGACAGTCATGACATTGTGGTGTCATCTAATATAATTAAGGACTTTAAAGCCCTCTTTTCAGCAAAAGTATATTGGTCAAAATGTGAGGATCTATTGCTTGGGTCCTGGGCAGAAAGTGTGCCTGAACTTCCAGAAAGGTTGCAAAGGAAGAGGGGTGGTTTTAAATATTTAGGTGAGTTCTTGAGAAATTCTGGGCCTGGCTTGATTGGTGGAAGTGGCTCTCTAGATAGCGTGTTCTTGTCATTAACAACATAGTTGCAGCATCCTTTAGGCACAGACTAGCCTGCACTGACCCTCCACTGAGTCTGCTGCGTGAACTGCAAGCATTATTAGTAAACTTCCTCTGGGACTATTTACACTGTGTTCCAGTTGGGCCACAGCATTTCGTCTGCAGTTTGTGCAAAGGCTCTTGGCTGGACCTTCAGATGCAGCCTGGAGATCTGCTAGCTGTGAAATTCTGAGGACTTATGGGGCTTGGGCTAGGATAAATCCCTTTTCTTCATGGAACACTTTCATCTCTGACTCCCACCTTTTTAAAGGAACCTAATAAGAGTATGGACTCTTTTTAGGGTACAAAAATGATTCAGAAATCTCCCTGTACTGGCTTTTGCAAGAACCCCTGGGAAACAAGACGAGCCGTAGCGTTTCATATTGTGGATCATCTGCTTTTAGGCAGTCTTCTTCTGATGAAGGCCTTGTGACTGTAAAAGCCATTCTTGAGCTAGCTGGACCAAATATTGGAAATGCAAGGAGGGTGGCAGATCACCTTCAAATCAGTGTCACCATACCAGTCAGTGGCCACTAGAGGTTGCTGCAAGACTACGTACTGGCCCCTCTGTCAGGCTTCCTATCAGTGACTGCTAGTGGTCCAGTAGCACCCAGAACTGGTCTCCCTGCAGCTGGACCATATCTGTGTTAATTGTCACTGTTCATTGGTTCTTACATTGTATTTAAGTTGGTTGCTCCTTGTCATTCTCATGGGAGCATACTTATCATAATCTGGTTGTCTGTCGTTCTGTCTTTACCTTACCTTTGTGTTGACCCTTGTGTCTACTTTCTGTTTTGTTGTATTCGCCTTTAGTTAATAATAAAATCCCCTACACTATGTCAGTTTGCGCTTGTGCCTCCTTCCCCTCCTTCTTGTCCGAACTCAACATAATCGTGACAATCAGATCAATTCGAACTGTTGCTTGCCTTCTTACATTTATGGCATTTATCAGACGCTTTTATCCAAAGCAACTTCCATTCCCTACCTACAGGGGGCAGTCTCTCCCT
>JBBPCW010000133.1:2177861-2189368 GCA_037974425.1 Phenacogrammus interruptus
ACACACACACACACACACACACACACACACACACACACACACACACACACACACACACACACACACACACTGTTTCTATAGGATTTGCTTTACAGCTGGTTGCGTAACCTGCGCCATCTGAATGGCCCTCCTTCCTCAGACACGAAGGCCCCCTCCCCCACGGCCCTCCTGCATGAAAGCTTCTCCGTGTCTGAGACTGCTGTTCACTTCTCCCCCAATGGAGAACATCAGTGAGCTCACCGAACAAAGCCATTTTATTTTGTCCATGTCTGACTCTGGGTTTGTTTTGTTTCGGACGTCCTGCTGTTTGCAATGGGCAGTTGAAATCACCCCCCCCCCCTTTATAGACTGCTGTGTTCTGTTCAGCCTATTCATTCAGAAGATCCAAAAAAACCCAAACAAACAAGCGAACAGACAACTAAATAAATAAATAAAAGTGCCCTACTTCTCTCTAGTGTCACGTCAGCGTGTCTGTGTTGAGCTGCCGGGGGGCTGTGGAGCCCGGCGCTCTATCTGACCAACAAGTCATCCTAATTGTGGAGAGGCACGGTCAGCGGGATCGCCGAGTACATGCTGTCCTATATGCTCCTGACCAACAAGTTATCCTACATGTGGAGAGACGCGCCCACCAGGAGCCCCGAGTACACACTGTCCTATACGCTCCAGCCAGCGGGCAAACAAAAGCTGCCCCTCAGAGACCACCGCCAGCCAGAGCGAGGAACAGAGCCAGCACACAAACTAGAGACTGGGGGGGAAACATATGGGCTGTTTTTCAGAAAACAACTCTGGATTTCATTTCATAAGAAACTGCAGCAGTAAAAATGCTTCTGCATGTCCAGATGATTAACAGATGCATATATACATTACACACATATGTATACAAACCACAAACACACACAATGTCTCTCTGTATACTAATATATATATATATATATAGGCCAAGATTACATAAACGCTGGGCCAAGATTACTTTATTTAATTGCATGTTTTTCTGTGTTATACGCAAAATTTATTAATGAATTCGTGCTTCGCACACTTTTATAGTTAAAGTACTGCTATATGAACAAAAGTGCAAAAACATTTAACACTTTAAACAAACAAGGAGCTTTTTAACAGCAGCGTTCCATTTAACACAGTCACACAGTTACAGTTCAAATTATGGATGCACCGATTGCAATTTTCTTGGCCGATTCCGATTACCGATTTTTTGGTAAGTGTGATCGGCCGATACCAATTTTTCCGATACCGATATTTTCCCCAGATAACAGAAAATTAGAGCTGCAGCATGTAGTCGACGACAACCACACAAAAAATGTGTTCAACTTTTTGAATGTAACGTGGAGTTACTTTCCCTGGTTACTTTTATAATAGTGACAGATGATAGTGGCAGCTCTACAGCAAATACAAACAAAAATCTAATTTTCTTTAATATAAAGGTTTATTTTTTTCATAACAAATTTTCTTTACAAATTTAAATAAATTAAATGTAATACATAAAGAAATAAATAAATCCCCAAAAAAAGATCGGTTTGAAATTGGCAATACGTGTGAGTGATCAGCCGATCACCGATCAGGCCAAAAATCGTCCGTTTCCGATCGCTGGCCGATCGATCGGTGCATCCTTAGTGCAAATGTTTCTGTAAATCTCAACTTAAACATTAATGTAATCAAATCAAATATAAAACCCAATTTTGTCCATATATTACAAAAAATTACATATTTTATGGAAAAAGTAACGGGACGCCTGACCCCGGCATAAACCAGCCACGAGCACAAAGGTAACGAACTTGCATTAACGCACAATAAAATAACTGCCTGCGTTAAGTAAATAGTGCGTTAACGCGTTATAGCGATAACGTGCCCAATCCTAATACATGTAAAGTGTAAAGTGACCATTCTGTCACACGTGAACACACCACACAGTGTAAACAGCAGTGTGTGGGGACGGTACCTTGCCTCAGTGGTGCTTGGGAATCAAACCCTGATTGCCGGGTGAACACCCTAACCACTAGATGACCATATATGGCATTATTCCCACAGTAGCGCTACTATAATTTTTTTATTTTATTTTAAAACATGGGTTATCGTTTTAATCAAAATAAATCCAATTCATCTTTAATATATAGTTACTGCAAACCCTCAAACATGCCAATTTGTATCAAAACCATTTTTTGAGTGGCAGTGTACAAACATAAATGCACACACAAAAAAAGAACACTGTCAAAAACAAGCCTAGTCGCTTTATCCTGCGGGCTCTTGAGCTTTAGGACCAAACAATAATCCCCAATATTGCGCTCAGAGATGTGCTGCAGCCTCTCTCAGCCACAGTCCACCAGACAGGCAGAGAGAGGACAAAATGTTCCAAACGTAAGTGCTGGGGGCACAGCAGTAGCAGAAGTGGGGGGCGGGGTGGGTGGGGTCTTGCCTTACAGTGGGCTTCCATAGGCAATCGCAATTATCTCCATTTCACCATTAATCCCATTCCATTATCTTACACCACAGAGAAAGGGCTGCCTAGAACACGTCAAAATCCCCCTCTCAATCCCTATAGACACTTATACACAAACACAAACACACACACACACCCCAGCCTGCTCTGACGGATGACTGATTCCCTCTTAGAACAGAGGGGCAGAGGAGGGAGGGGCTGGGTATCGTTGCATAACTGCTCTATATCCGAGGCTCCAGTGAAAGAACCAGGCCATACTGCTCCGTCACTGGAAACATGCGATTACGTACGCATCCATTCAGGCCAGGGTCGGCTCAGCGGCCAGCCGTGCTCCAACACGCGCTCGGATACTGCTGACACGCCAACGACGGCCGCATGGAAGAAGTGCTGCAGCTCGCAACAATGCACCCGGGGCCCCAGCAGTCCAACATTCAGGGCCCAACTCTGCACTGAACACAGAAGACAGCGCAGCGCTGGGCCGAGATTCACAGCAGGAGGAAGAGGGAGGAAAGCTAGCGTGCCCCAGATCAGGCATGACGTGACTTTTAAATAGCAAATTTCCGCTGAGGCAACCGCACAGTCACGGAACGCTAAAGCCCGACTCCGCGCTGGCATTCGCCTCCTCCCTCCATCTAATAAAAACGTATCCAGGCCAGCAGACACGTCACTGTACTGCTTCAACACAAGTGCCCCCGGTTTATAGGGGTTCAAGTGGAATTCTAGAGGTTTTTTATCATTTCTGCACGATTACACGGCTGAGATATAAACAAAAACTTACAGGGTTACAGTGGTGATGAGATTTAAAGCACTGATGAGATTTAAAGCATCTAAAGACCCACTCACAGAAAGTTATTACACTAAGTGGTTGTAAATTCACTGCACTGAATGCCTGAGACTGCTGTACTGTAGTTTTAATAAGGTTTTAATGTATTAAACGCTTTTAAAATTCATGGTAGTGGTGCGCAGTGTGCTCAAAAACAAAATACTGGCCAAATATGTAACTTTGCCTATGGGGTGGTTTTAGACAGTAAATATAATTTACACACATACAGAGGTAATGTGGACAAAAGTATTGGGACAGACCTGTTTTTCGGGCTTTGGGATAGACCCCCTTTCTTCCAGTGCATATTAATGCCTCAGCAGACCAAGACATTCTGGACAAGGCCATGCTTCCAACTCTGTGGACCCAGTTTGGAGAAGAACCGTTTCTATTCCAGCATGACTGTGTCCCAGTGCGCAAAGCGAGTCCTGACCTCAACCCCATCCAGCACCTTTGGGATTAACTGGAATGGAGATTGTGATCCAGACATTCCCGCAGAAACCCATAAATCTTGTGGAAAGTCTTCCAAGAAGAGTGGAAGCTGTTATTGCTGTTAAAGTGGGACCAACTTGAAATTAAAGTCTATGGATTTGAATGCAGTGTCCCTGCTGTAGTAATGGTCAGATGACCCAATACTTTTGTCCATATAATGTGTGTGTGTGTGTGGATTTGAATGCAGTGTCCCTGCTGTAGTAATGGTAAGTTGTCCCAATACTTTTGTCCATATAATGTGTATGTGTGCGTGTGTGTGTGTGTGTGTGTGCGTGTATGTGTGTGTGTGTGTGCGTGTGTGTGCGTGCGTGCATATGACACATAATTTTCATCTGTAAGTTTGCCAACAACTAATTACTTCACATAAAACTCTGGGGACTTTGATAACATCTCTACAACTGAAACATGCAGAATTGTTTTTTTCTTTTTGTTCCACCCATCAGAACCAGCCAAACCTTCGTGGCAAGCTACCTGGGAACAGGCCGCCTGTTGCTCTCCAGAATACTGACTCTTCTGTTAGAAAGGTGTCAGACCTTGTTAATCCAATCACCCATGAACTGCCTCCAGGGCGAAATATACAAATACGAGAGAAGTGTGGGGACGCCAAGGGTAAGGAGTTGGTTAGAGGCTGGCAAACACGCAGAGTACGCTCTGGCCCCGCGGCCAGGAACGTTGTGTATTTAATTAAGGCAACACAAAGCAGCGGGTGGGGACCAGGCATTCCTGATCAGGCAGAGAAGAAGAGCTGTGGGACATTCATGTCAAAGACACAAGCTCTGGGCACAAGGTGCGTGCCTGGTCATTGAAAAACAGGAGGAAGTCAACACAGAAGAGCCCGTGTCCTGACAAACACTCGTGACCCTCCTCCTACCCCGAAGACCCCATCCCTCTCCAATAAGAACGGAGGGAAAGTAAATCCCGAGCGAACATGTGCTGCCTGGTACGGATTAAAGCCAATCTGTTGTGGAAACCCGCCTTTAAAAGACTTTAAAATAAAATTTGAAATGTGCCTCAGGTCTGCTAAGCTTAATGCGGAGAACGTAAGCAGCCCACATGCTTGCACACATGCTAAAATGTGTGGTGGTCAAAAGCTGGGAATCTAACAGCAGACCGTCAGACTTCTTAAAACTTCGTGGTGCCGTGACCCGGCAGGTCTGAAGCGGCTCATTCTTTTCTGAGAGACCGAAGGCCTGTTTACACGCTTCAATGTCATTTTTAGCTTGGCGAAAGCTTCACATCAAATCCAAATCGCTTTATTAAAGCCCCTGAGAACGGAAGGGTGAGAATAAATGGATTCCTTAATTAGTAGCCTGGATAATCATTTTTCTTTTAAGCACTGCAACTAAAAGGCTTAGCCCATTCCGTCTAAAAGACCAGGCATGAAGAGACTAGGGTTCGCCTACACATACAACCAACAAACAAACAAACAAAAAAAGGGTCACTGTGTTGAGCTCGACGTCATTCCCCTGCCTTGCAGCTCTGGTCTGGCCTATATTTTCATTACCCCCCATTTACGCGGGTCAGTTCCTCGACGTGTTCTTTCTCGAGCAAGACAAGCGATTCTGCCACCATCAAGATTTGTTTGGCTTGCAAACACGACAACTGAGCTCTGATTGGCCGATGTTGAAAGCATGCGTACAGCACTAAAACTAAATGGGCTTTTATGCGGCATTACAGTCCATTAGTGTTGGACTCGGTATGAAAGACAGCACTGATATGTGTTCATTGGCAAACACCTTACAGATACTTCTTCTAATTCAGAATTCAATCTTGTCACACTTTTTCTCACCGACTCTCACTGTCCAGTCTTGCTGGTGTGTAGCAGATGTTGTTATTTGTTTTCTATTATGATGGTTACTGTTAATATGATCAGAGGACTGTGTGAAACCTAATGGACTATTTAGTAGGTGAACATGCACATGTTTGAATCCTTTTCAGTGCTCAATATGTATCAGTTCTCAGAAAACTCACCTTAAGATTTTTGGCTTTCAGCCTGTTTTCACGCCGCACACGTGACCTGGTCCATTCTGAGCTCGAGCTGGAAGGCGTCCGGCCGGTCCTGCGGGTTCGCCGCCAGCATGTCCTGCAGGAGCCTCCGGATCCCGTCCGACATGGGGCTGCGCGGCTTCTGCGGGATGTTAAGGACCATCTTGGGGTTCTCCAGCAGCGCCTCCCCAACGGGGACGATCTCGGTGCCCTGCCGGACGTACGTGCCGAGTAGCTCGCGCTTTGACTCTGCATCAATAAACGTGATCCTCTCTATCATGGCCCAGATGATGATGCCGAGGGCGAAAATGTCCGCTTTGGCCGTGTAGTGTCCCTCCCACACTTCGGGCGCCATGTAGAAGTCCGAGCCGCAGGCCGACGACAGCCAGAACTTGTTCACATTGACGTTCCTGTTGGCCTGGTCTTCGCCCGCCTGCTCCACACAGCCCAGACCCGCGCACACCTTGCTGAGTCCGAAGTCGGCCACCTTCACGACGGGTGAGCCGTTTTTCTGTGAGATGAGGATGTTGTCGGGTTTGAGGTCACGGTGGACGATGTTGTTCTTGTGGAGGAAGGCCACGGCGCTGGTCAGCTGCTTCATGAAGCTCCTGTTGGTTTTCGGGTCGGGCCGGCGGGACAGGATGTACTGGTTCAAGTCCCCACCTTCACAGAACTCCATGACAAACCAGAGGTAGCACGGCTCCTCCGGATAACCCAGGATGCGCTCGCCTGGAAAAGTAAGACAGCAAGACCGTCAGTTTGCCCCATTTGTGTACTGTGTGACCTAAACATGGTCAACTAGCAAAGGCTTTAAAGTAGTTTTATCTTTATGAAGAATATTCCACGCAGACTGAAACAAGAAGCTTGACTCCAGCACTCCCTCTGCTCATCTGAGGAACACCATCTGGCTCTGCCATCCCTACACACAAGACAAACCCAGTCCAGACTGGTCTCATTTGTGGTTCCCCACAACCAGAGTAACAGAATCCCTCTCTACCTTCAAGAACCTCTTGAAGACTCAACTATTCAGAGAGCACCTGTTCTCCTGATGATCTAACTATCCTGAACGTGCATGGTCTTGCACGACTCCCTGCTTAAAGATCTAGCTCTTAGAACTCTCCTCTGGTTCTGACACTGTCTTGAAGTTTGTTCAAATTCTAAGTCGCTTTGGATAAAAGTGTCTGGCAAATAATTGTAAAGTAATCTAATATGATTTACAGCACTGTGGCTTCTGTTCCTCTGCTCTCAGGAGCAGGTTCTAGGAGGCTAAGGGGGGGATCATAATTTCGGTTTTGGAGCTTAGTCCAAAACTAAGCCCAGTTTTGCAGAGTCAGGAGAAATCTCTTGGGAGGACACAAGAACAGAGCGCTGCTGGTGCCAAACTGATAAGCCACTGTTTTACGCTCCCCCTCGAAATGAAAGATGACTTCGTTTGATAGCAATCGTATGAGAAACTTGGGCACGGCTGCACGCCTTTTCGTACGCCCAAACACTTTTTAAAAAAAAATTGTGCCTAGAAACTAAAAACTCGTAACAAAACAGTCGTCAGCCCTGATTTTGGCAAAGGGCCTGTTTGGCCTTCTTCCAAAGAACACTGCAGAAACGCTGGTAATCTGCCCGTGCTTTACAAAAGCTTAACTGCTGGACTGTTCGGTGGCGGAGTGCTACAAACAAGACCTGTTTCAGGAAGACACAGGCCTGACATTTAAACATTAAAAGCCTCCTTATGCTTGGAAAGGGAAGTCACACGCTTATCTCACATCCTAAAAGCATAAACAGGCTCTTCAGGGACTCTCGGCGAAACATGATCCGAGATGAGTTTCAGCCTATAGCCAACTACAGCCTATTTCCACTAGAAAGCTGTAAGGAAACACAAAGACGCCGCATACAGTTCTGTGGAAAGGTCTTAGGCACCTGGGAAAATAATGTTGTTTATATGAACAGTGCGTTTTAACACCTTAATATTAATAAATAAAAATAAATAGAATAAATACAAATAACAATAAACAGTAAACAGTGATGTGTTCAGTATCAGTGAGTTCTTGGTGAAGTTCAGTATTACTGTAGTTTCATCAGAAACCTGGTTCGACTCGATCAGTCCTTCATTAAATTAAATCAGGAGCTGCTGATGGAGCTTCACCGTCCAAACAACGGCTGGAGGAACCTGGAACCGAACCTGTGTTCTCCTCACCAGCACAATATCAACTACTTTCAAAAACACAACAAATTCTGACACTTTCTTGTTTATTTGCCTTTATTGTAATGTTAACTTTGAGAAAAACAGCTTTACGCACTTTGCATTGGTGCCTAAGACTTTTGCAAAATGTTGCACATTTGCCCATGCCTGGCAAGGCTTGACCCTCTGGATTAAATGTTTTATTTGTCGACTGGCACTGCGAAAGTGTGACGCTTACATAAGTCCGCCAAGTGGATCCAGCCAGTGGCTGCACGCCTGGCAAGAACACATGCACTACATAAGAACACAAAACGATTGCAACACCAGGAACGTTCAAACTATTTAAAGTATCACTTAAAATAACGTATATATATTCACATATGGAGCCAGGCTCTAGCCTGAACATGCATAAAGGGCAGAAGTACAGAAAAGGGCTTTAAAAGGGGTAGGCAATGTCTGCGTGGAGGAGAAAGAGAGACATGACGAAAGGAGGGGGTGGGGGTGTTTGGCATTTAAGGGGTTAAACAGCATCGAGCTGGAACATGGTGTTCCCTCACGCACCGCACGCAGGGCAGAACACACATTTCCACCTTCAGGAACTCTTTATTTCCCAAAGAAATAACATACATTTCATCAATTTCACCCCAAAGCAGCTTTAAACAACTCAGTAATCGTAATTTGCAATTTGTTGCATAGTTTTGTACTTTACTGCTCTGTATTTTCTGTCCTGCACCTTTCAGGATTGCTACAAATGTTGGTGTACTCTGTGCAACGACAATAAAGGAATCTTATCTTATGTATACTGTCTCTGAGTAACTTTTCAAGCATGACTTGGAATTGCTGCACTGGAGCCACGAACACTGGCTAGGCATTGCCAAACAATTCTGCAAATTAAGTGATTAATTACGCCACAAATGAGGTATAATTAGCTGAACATAACTATTAAGGTGCTGGAAGTAGCTGAGATATTCTGTCCTGTCCCTTTTTGGCAACTTTATAATGCGTGACACTGTCAATACATTGACTAAGGACTTAAATAAACTGTCAATATATTGACTCAGGACAATTGAATTGGAGCCACAAACATACACAATCCTGTACAACAAGTGATCAGTATAACCCCAAATCAGATGTAAATGGCTAGATGCAACTATTAGGGTACTGTGTGTCCTCGTGTAGCTGTCTGTTGTTGTTTATAACCCACCTTTCAGAGACGTCTCCACCAGACGCAGGTACTGTTTGGAGCGTTTGTTTCCGTGGCTCATTTTCTGGGCCAGGCCGTTCCTCTCCAGCACGCACTCCTCCAGCTGCACTACGTTTTCGTGCCTTTTCTCCAGGCTGGCCAGGGCCCAGAACTCGGCCAAGGCGAGCTCCACTTTCTCCGGAGCGTCGCATCGGAGCTTCTTCACAGCCACTCGGGCCCCTGACCTCCGGGCTATGGCCTCGTACACAACGCCGTAACTGCCCCGACCCACCTCCCGGAGCAGGCTGTAGCGAGGCCCAGGAGAACCAAGCGAAGACCCCCCGCCTCCGAGTTTCGAGCTCCTAAAGAAGGAGAAACAACCATCCTCATCATTGTCCTCCAGAGGCAGCGGCCTCAGCACTTTCCCCATTACGGCTCTGCGGCCGCCTTGGCCCGGCAGCGTCCTCTTGCAGCCCCGCCGCAGCCCCATCTGGTTCCCGTTTCGGAGCTCCATGGGTTTACTCCCTTTTTAAAGACATGTTTAAGGGCGTAGGGCCAATTTTTCATCACTCCCCGCTACCTGACTTCGAATTGAAGCTTCGGGCTATTAGTTTTTACATACGAATTTCAAAATAATTGATTTTTTGCCACTTTTTGGAGGTGCTCCTCACAACCTTCCAACTCTCTGCAAGTCTACAAACAATAACAAACCCATTTCGAACGGGGGTGTGTCCCCAGCTGGACTGTACCACCCGAGGACAAAGAAAAGGAGACCGTAGCGGTGTGGAGGAAGAAATAGAAACACTTCTAAGGTTAAACAACGCCTTAAACTAAAACAGAGTGGATTTCTTATATATTATTGACTTGACAATAGCCTTAAAAGGTTTAAAAAACTGCATTTTCTCTAAAAGGGAAGTACACCGAATGAAGTGGGCGAGGCACCTGATATGCAAATGAGGCAGGCTCATCTCTGGATGGGGGGTGAGACCTGTTAAAGATGCTCTGATCTATTAAACACATCATAATATAGTCTCATTTATTTTCTGTGGTTGTTATGGAGGACAAAAGCCTTCGTTACTAGAATACTTCGTGGATGTAAAATCGTTAAATTCGTTTCAATCGTTTTCTGAAGCAAATGCTCTGCCTTCCTTTGGCAACGTGGGGTTTCACGTGAGGGGAGGGGGCACGTGTATGGCGGCATGAAGCCCCTCACAGCTGCACAAAGAGCTCACACACGTTTATGTAATGCCATTACAGACTGTGTGTGTGTGTGTGTGTGTGTGTGTGTGTGTGTGTGTGTGTGTGTGTGTGTAGTGTTATGAAAGCGATTTACACTGAGATCATTAAAAAAGGGTTGTGATATTATGAATTATTTATTAATAATTATTTGTTATGAAAAGAAAATGCATGGTCGTGTATTGATTATATATTATTGTACAGAAAGGTACCTGATTAATAATATGTCTTTTCGAAGAGAATGCATAACTAAGATGATGATTCTAATATAATATAATATAATATAATATAATATAATATAATATAATATAATATAATATAATATAATATAATACCATTATAAAATGAAATTAAAATTAACAAATAAGTATTCATATTCTGCTTCTTCTTATTATTATTGTTATTATCATTATAAATAATAAAAATAAGAAAAGAAGAACAGAGGGGTCTGTGTGTGTGTGTGTGTGTGTGTGTGTGTGTGTGTGTGTGCGTGCACGCATGTGTGGCCTCCTAGAGCTGGAACATGGTGTTCTCACACACCCTACACACATTTCCACCTTCAGAAGCTCTCATTCATCTTCTTCTTCTTGCTGGTGTTATTTGTTTTTACATAATTTACATTATAATTATGTCAGCCATTAATGTCAGTTAAATAAATGTAATTAATTGTTGAGCTGAGAAGAGCTCTTTTACAAAGAGCCTAATTACAGGTTTTGTTCCAAATCTTGATATGAGATTATTAATTTATAGAATTCCTATTAGTCCACAAAAGCCCCACAGCAGAGCTGTAAATGGCGTGTGATATTCCTGATAGTCTACATTTCAGCTAGTCTTTCCTAATGCATTACAGTCCATTCAGACTATTATAGCCATTTATTTCATGTGTAGCTTATAAATACATATGTGCGTATATTATTACAGTTCATTTTGATGTAGTGTTGGGAATCCCCTTTTTAATTATTTGTTTATGCTTAGACATGCTTTTTTCATATTTAGAAGTGCAAAGTCAAAAGACATTATGTGTGTTAAAACTGGAGAAATGCACTGGAAGTCTATAAGATTTAATATTTTATCTCATTTAAGGACATTTTAAACCCTCATTATTCCAAGAATATCTCAAAAGTCTGGAAATATTTTCTATTTGTGTGTGTGGTTTTAATATATA
>JBBPCW010000133.1:2668390-2679166 GCA_037974425.1 Phenacogrammus interruptus
TATCGGTTAATTTATCGGTTATCGGCAAGTACGGACCAACCTAGCTATCGGTATCGGTAAAATTCAATATCGGTCGATCTCTACTTATTTTAATAACTGTGTAATTGCTTTTTGGGTGTTTTGAGGAAAAATCTGGTGCTTGTTGTATTATGACTGTTTATAAGTGGTATTTTTGTGTATAAAAATCTTGCTTTTCATTAGCAAGTTAATTTTGCATCAAATATATTTCTGGCATTCAGAGTGACCAACACAAGCTTAAAAATGTAGGAAATTAATTGAGATTGCAGCGAAATAATGTCTCAAAACAATGAATGAACTTGCTAATGAAAAGCACCTAAACATTTAAAGATATTTATACACAAAAATACTACTCATACACAGTCATAATAAACCAAGCACCAGATTTTTCCTCAAAACACCCAAAAAGCAATCAGACAATTATAAAAATAAATATACCCGGGCTTCAGAAAACAAACTTAACAAAGCTTTTTAATTTTTTAAATTGTTTAAATTTTTTGCTATATTCTTTTTATAGCTGAAGTTGATTAGCTGCCGAGTACTGATCATTTAAAAACTAGTCAAGAGGCGTCTGTGATGTATGAAGAGAGAGAAAATTACCTATAAAATGTGTTAGAGAGAGGAAGTGCCTAAGTGGGCATTGTGAAGTCACTTGAAGAGTGCCAGAGCTGTTGGGTGGAGGAGAAATCCAGAAATATGAGCATGGTTCCAACATCAAAACATCCATTAGTATCTGGTGTGCTGTGCTTGTACCCATGTAATCAGTCAGATGATCAGGGAGCAGTGGGGTGAGCAGCTTTATAAGTTC
Source organism: Phenacogrammus interruptus (assembly GCA_037974425.1). Classification (NCBI taxonomy): domain Eukaryota; kingdom Metazoa; phylum Chordata; class Actinopteri; order Characiformes; family Alestidae; genus Phenacogrammus; species Phenacogrammus interruptus. The sequence continues at coordinate 2,669,217 of JBBPCW010000133.1, forward strand.
ATAAGGGAAAGATAATGATGTGAGCATTGTGACGTATGATACCTGCAAGGAGACAAAACACAGACATGGACTAAAAAGCGCGTAACAAAACACATGGCAAACTCTTTAACAAACTTCAAGACTCTACAGTTCTGGTCAGTGAAATAAAACAAGATGTGTGATTGTTTAATTATAATATTTTATATATTGAATTATAAGTAATCAGCTTGTGAATGCTGCTACACCTTTTATCCACTAGCCCTCACCCAGCCTAGAGTTCAAATCTGTGTTGGGACAGAGACCTCAGACCAACCTCTACCCCCTCAGCATTCGACTGGCCCACACTCACTCCCGGTAGGCTGAGCCACTTCCCTGTAACCCGGCTGGGGTTCGCAGGGAGTCTCTGTATTCACAGGTCTGTCCCAATCTCTCTCTGCCCATTTGCCCTTGTGGTCTTGTGGTGTTGTGTTTCTGTTCTTGTACTGCACCATTGTCCTAGAAGTGCGTTGTTTCATTTCCCTAAAAAACCTACTTGACATGCTTTCTCATGTAAAAAAGCGGAAAAACTTGTGAGAAACAGAGAGAGAAGGGAAAGAGATAAAGGCATTTGTCACGCACACCAAGCTACGTGCAGTCAAAGGGCACCGGAAATGACTGCAAATCAGGTATAAAAGGTGGAAACAGGTGTTGGTACTCGCACAGACATTGAAGTCACATGCTTCAGTCAGACATGTCCCCAGTCCCAGATCAGTACCGGTACCGTGAGTACTCTCGCTCCTCGGAGCTAACCCCATCTATACCTGTGTGTGCGAGTGAGAACGAGGGTTTGTTTGGTGCAAACCTCTACTCTGCTTGGAGCGTTCTCAGAGTAAAACACGTTGTTCACCTGCTCTCCCGTGCCAGTCACACTAGAGCTCTTCCACCATGTGTCAAAGTTGTGTCAGGTTTGTCCGGTCAGTCATTTCTGCCCTCCGTGACAACAGTGGGACATAGAGGCTGTGTTTTCTGTGTGTGTGTTTGTTTGAGAGAGAGAGAAAGAAAGGAGGTGTGAATAAGTGGTAGTTTGAGAGTGTAAAATCATTTGAAAGCATTTTTTCAATACATCTTATTATAATACTAATGTGTGTGTGTACACTGAGGCAGCAACTAGTGATTACAGAGTCACCACTGGAATCAAAAGGTTATCGGTTTAAATCCCAGGAATGCTAGTAATGCCACTGAGGTACCCTTGAGCCAGATATCTTCCCCAAATACTGCTGTCCAGGTGCGCTGTTGGTGGCTGCCCTCTGCTTCACACTGTGTACTGTGGTGTGTTCACATGTGACTATAAGGGACCACTTTACTTTTCAAGGGCTTTATTATGCATGTTTAAGGTGAGAAATAAAAGGATTTATTATTCTTCGACTTCTCCAGTGCCTTCAACACTATTCAGGCAGCCCGGCTGGGAGCAAGCTGTCTGCTATGCAGGTCTGTGTTCCATTAGATGTGTGGATTATGGAGTATCTGACTGACAGGCCACAGTATGTGCAGCTACTGGGATGTAAGTCTGACATGGTGCTGTGTAGCACTGGAGCTCCACAGGGAACAGTTCTCTTCACCCTGTGCATATCTGACTTCCAGTACTGACTTCTCAGATGACTATAGTCTGTGGTATCAGGAGTGGGGACGAAATGGAATACAGGATGGCTGTGGGCAGTTTTGTGTACTGGTTTGTTAAAGAAATTCCAAAATGGACTTCGATAAACTCCAGGAGTAAGCAGTGTGTGCATAACATTGTTGTTAGTTAATAGTCAAAACAAGGACTGTGTGTCTTCTCCATTCCCAGATACTTCAAGTCAGGTCGTCTTGTCCTTCCTCGACTGGTATTTAAGGATTATCAGAGCTACAGAGAAGGTAATCTTGCGTAGCCAGACCTTCAGACTGACGGCTGAAGGTCTGGAATTCATAGCCGCTTTTTTTGGACAAGGCCCGTCCATAAGGCTGTTTGACCGACATGTCAAACAACCAATCATAGTTTGTTTCGTTCAGCATCACGTTTCGGGGCGTGGAAATGTCCCCACAACAACAGACTGGCGATAAAATTCAACCAATCAGATGACGACTTCGACATTCCTGAAGTGTTTCCAGTTAAGTGCACCATATGCATCAGACGTTTAGCCAAAGTTCCGTGGGCGTGATGCCTGAGGCTGAGACTACAGAGAAGGTAGTTCTCCCAGAGGGAACATATATTGACAGTTCCTACAGCAGCGGTAAACAGGTTGTAGTGACTTTGTGTACTTTCTCAAAGTCTGTTCTTCACTCAGATTACATCATTATAGGAATATAAGGTAAAGACAATGATTACAGTGATTACATGTGTGCTCTCAATTTGCTAATACGTGTGAACTCTAATATAATAATTAGATTAGATTAGATTTTTAGATTAGATTCAACTTTATTGTCATTACACATGTACGAGTACAAGGCAACGAAATGCAGTTTAAGTCAGTTGAAGTGCAATAAGCAGCAAGGGATAAATGTATAAGTTATGAGTATACGTAATGTGATATGTACACCAGTGTTGAGTGTGACCGTGGTGGAGCAGATGTGGCCTGACCTGACATGGTCTGTTGGTCAGAAAGTCCATAATCCAGTTTCAAAGTGAGGGTTTAATGTCCAGGGCTCTAAGTTTAGTGTTTAACTTAGAGGGTAAGACAGTGTTAAATGCTGAGCTGAAATCAACAAACAGTATCCGTGCGTAAGTGTTTTTATTGTCCAGGTGTGTGAGTGCAGAGTGCAGTGCTATGGAGACTGCGTCCTCTGTGCTCCTATTGCTACGGTAAGCAAACTGGTGTGGGTCCAGAGTTGGTGGGAGAGAGTCCTTCAGATGTGCCAGTACTAATCGCTCAAAGCACTTCATAATGTCTTAATATGTAGGAAACTTTAATAAGGATAATATTTTTCCAACATGGTGTGAACTGAATCACCTGCATCTGAATAACAGCAAGACCACAGAACTAGTGGTGGACTTCAGAAGATCAAGATCTACTATCACCCCCCTGTCCATTACAGGTCTGGATGTGAAGATTGTATGCACAACAAGCTGGAATGGCAAAAAACTATCTGGTCACAAAGAGACTTAACAAACTGATCAGCAAAGTTGGCACAAATGTGGGTGAGTAACTGGAAACATGGAAATTGTGACTGAAAGGAGAATATTTTCTAGTCCATCATGAAAAATGCTTAACACTTAACACTGTGCTGAACTGAGAAGTACCTTTAGCCATAGACTCACCATCTTAGAATGCTTCACTGAATGCCACAGAAAATACTTGCCTCCCACCACATGTTTAGGTCCTGATTAGAACACAATACTGCACATGGTGGACTGTTGCACATCAACTACACAACAAGAAGCCACAGACTATTTCACAGATCATTGTGTGGATGTGTGACGGAGAGAAGAGTTGTAGAGTCTGACGGTTTTCATGTGCAATATCTTATGTGCAGTTGTTAAATGCGTGCTGAATCCCTTCATTACACGCAATATCTTATGTGCGGAAAGTTCACAACAGATGGGACGGTTGATATGAGTTTCAGTATCTGCAATTCGTGGAATAAGGAATGAGGGACTGTTTCAGCACAGCTGCTGATCCCTGACATGAGATGCCTTGTATGCATGGGCACCGGAACCATTATATTATTTCCATCCCCCATTTATCCACCCAGGGACTTGTATGAGTGAAACATCGCAGAGAGAGCAGTGTGCGCCCCTGCATCCCCCCAGGAAAACACTACGCTACAGCTATGACCCTTTTTTTCGGCTAAGAATATTAGGTCATATTGTTGTGACCATTATTGCACATGAACAGTGCCATTTGTTTTTTGCAGTAAACACTTTTACAGTTTGAGATTAATTTGGATTAAATAATCAAATAGCTTGTAATTAATTCATTTTTAATTGCTTATTAAAAATGTGCATTTATTGTAATATTAGTGTTTTAGCACTGACTTACAGTAGTAACACTCTGTAGTAAGCAATTTTAAGTATAGTTTTCTCTGGTGCTGGACTTACGCACTACTGTAAGTCCTTCTCTTGCAAACTTGCTCATAGACCATGACAAACTATCTGTTCACAGAGAAAAAAACACTGCTTGTTACAGGGCTCGTCGTTAGGGTGGTGTTTTCATAGCTTTTAGACCCCAAATGCAAACCAATGCAATTTAACACATTATGATAAGGTATACCTTTATTGCCATTTTACTGAAGCAGGATGCTACACATATAACACAATTATAGCATCAAATATATTTCTGGCATTGAGAGTGGCCAACACGAGCTTAAATAATCTGTGTATGCGTGTGTGTGTGTGTGTGACTGACCTCATAAATGCTCTACAGAATAAATTTCCCGCAGAAACTCCAAAATATTGTGGAAACAATTCAAGAGTGGAGGTTGTTAGCTGTTAATAGGGGACAACCTGCATATTAAAGTCTATGTATTTTAATACAGTGTCATTAAAGAAACTGTTGGTGTAATGGCCAGGCATCCCAATACTTTTGTCCATTTATTAATATACAATGTGTGATGGTTGTTGTTATTACAGTGGTCTTAAATATACACGCACACACGAAAGAGTCAGTTGAGATTAAAATAATAAAATAACATGCTAGCAGTGTTAAAATCAATGTAAACTCCGGACCAAACTCACTTTGAAAAAGACTGTTTTGAATAATTTCAGTACTGGCTTTGCACATATGTACCAAAAAGGCCATGACACTGCACACAAAATCAAATACACGTTTGATAACAGTTGTTTTAATAACCAACACAAGGGGGCAGTATAATCACAAGAGTCCATTCTGAATAAAAACGCTACCACTAGCAACTTGCAAGCAATGTCAGTTACAGAAATGCTGTAAACTCCCGACTTATCTCATTTTGAACACTGGTTGTGCAAATTTGTACCAAAACAAGGCCTTATAAAGTTCACATGAAGTAGTAAAAGTTTCAAAAGGATTTTTCCTAAAAACAGTTAAAGATGGCAATGTGTTTACATGATGGCCTTGCAGAGCTAATGGCATCTTTTCAGTGGTTCAAAAATGTTTCAGGGCACTGGACAACTCAACATTTTCAGTTATCCTTTTATCTCACAGGTTATGTTCAATCAAATCTCAAAAACTCACATTCAAATGCTGGTATGCTGGCTTATGCTTTGATCACCTAATGCACATTTATGATGGAAAGCAATTGCTCTCAATTATGCATTTTCGTTCCACTGCTGTGGAATCGTAACATGCCAGTTTCATTTATCAAGAGTTTCAGAATGTCAGTCGGCACCTACGTTTAAAAGAGCTTTAAAAATGGCAGCATCAGTATAATATAGTCTGGTTTGCTACACATTAAAATAAGAAAAGTTACAAAAAGAACAACCAAACAAACAAGCAAATACTTTTAAATGCACATTACAAGTGTAACCAAATACAGATGAGGTATATCTAATCTCATTGTTAAAGTGAAGCAGTCATTTATTATACTTCCAGTGCATGTATTTTCTCTTTCACTCATTTCTAGACTTTATGCTTACAATCACTTATAAAAAAAGTACGTATTTGTAAACATAAACCAAAATATGTTTCAAACACAAAACTGATAAGTAACAAATATTCATTCACCGCAGATTCAAAAGCTTCAAACTTGGCGGCAGTGCCATTTTTGGCAATTTGTGAGGGTCTCTCTGGTGAACTTGCGATTTCAATATACTTCATAGATTTTCAGAACTAAACACACTGGAGATGCAAGAATCTTTACCTTATTTTTAATCCAAGCTTGAGATTTGTGTGTTTTTGGGGTCTTGTTGAAACATCCACTGATTTTAAAAAATCCTCAATTTCTCCATTCATGAACAATTCATCAGTACTGTTTGCAGAGAAGCAGCCCTATACTGGATGCTGCCACCACCACAAGTGACTTATTTGCAACCATTATTTCTCAAAGTGTCCATGTTAAGTTTTCCCAAAGAGTTCCATCTGATCATCTGAGTGTTTGATGGTCAGATGTTCCATGTTTGCTTTCATCCTGTAGTTTTTTCACTCAGCTGTGGGTGATTATGACCTTTTTACCTGCATATTATTGAACCAGTTGTCCTGACAGTGATGTTTAATGTTTATGATGATGTTTATTAGGGCTCTGTAGCTTTTTTCCATTCAGATGTTGTCTCTGCAAACTTTAGGAATCTCCTTCATCCTTATTTGCTGCGTCTTTAAGACCCCAAGCTCAATTTTATGTATATATTTATGAATAACTATTTTTTGATCATATTTTTGTTCTAGTAAAAAGTCATTATCTACCTAAACCTATAGTGGGTTTATGCACTGGATGTATATTAAATGACAAAATCAAACGTGTCTGAATATGTATTTCCTCTCACTGCATGTATAGATCAAGTCCCAGCCAAACAAATCTCTTGTAGCTCCTTAGGGCCATATTTATTAAGGAGTGCAAGTTAATATTGTAATCAATCACTAAATATTTGATTACCGCAATGAGTGCAGAAACATACATGCCATTTTACTCATTTGTATGCAACAGATTTAGTAAATAAGGCCCTTAATTAGCAGCTTTAACTGAGTAATTGTGGGCAAATATGTTCATTCTGCTACAGTCGGAGTATGATGTATCAATGCTCACAGTTTAAAAAAAACAACCAATAGGATCACAATGAACAGAAAAAGTGCAATATGTAAGACAAATGACAAAAAGAAATAGAAAAGAAATAGAAAAAAAGATATTTTTAGCTAAACCAACTGGATCTTTTTAATTGGCCATGGAAAACTGATACATACGCTTGCATTTGAATGTTGCAAAAAGGTCAATGTAGATTGTACTGCGCTGGTGCATTAGTTCTTGACATGCTGTAAATGTGTGGTTAGCGCAAACATGGAGGTTCTACTCCTCTGTGGGTAAGTCAGGGAGTATGGAGTGTTCTTGTGCAATGGCTGCCAGCTCTTTGAGGAACTCTGCATAGAGGAACGTGGCAAACACTCTATTCCTGGACTGGGGCGGGATCTTGGGACAGGGAGGGAGAGATTTCAGGATCCGTCCTGGGACATGTCCATTCAAAATCCATCCAGCCCCATTCTCCTGCAGGATGTCCTGCTCTGGGGTGCAAAGGAGGGCGGTTGTCAAGAGAAGAAGCAAACATTACAGAAGTTACAAACTATTCTGAAAAGTCAATTTCAAGACATTTTATTGAATATTTCTTTTTTTGTACAATGAGTTATGAAAGGATAAATAGATAGTGTAATTATCTATTTGCATAATTCTTTTGCCATGCTATCATAATACTGTGACGAGCCGGCAGGCAGGACTGGCTCCCATGAGTCTTTGCGGGTTAGAATAGTGGCCGGTTGGCCGGTAAACTGTGTTTTGGGGAGCAGCTAGCGGGCTGAAGCTAGATGTGGGGAATGTTGGCATGTTATTGGGTGTTTTTGTGTGTTAGTGTGCAATTATTGTGTGTTTGAGCTGTGTTCCGCCAGTCACCCTCACCTTGAATGCTGGTGAGGCGGGTGGGGTGACGGGCGAAACACACGCTCATTATGTCAATGAATAGGTGTGCTACCATTCGAAACTAGTAGGTGGAGTGGGCACCCTGTGTCGGCTTGTTGCAGGCTGTGAAGGCTGATAATAAACCGAGAGATTGTGAAGATCCGAAGAATCTGTAGCCTTTCTTTCTCACGCTCGCCACAATACGATGAATTACGGATTATTACTTTATTATAACGTCACTCTCGGCACTACATAGATACAGTATTGTGGCGTGTGCCAGGTAGTGTGTCTAGACACGTGAGCCGGTCAGGGCAGTGTGTTGACTAGAAGCTGCCGACTTGATGGTTCCCAGATTAGTGCAATCTCTTCTCTACTAATCACCTCAGTGATTTCAGCTCTAAAGCCTTATCCCTCCACACACTCATACACACAGTGTAGGAAAACAGGATACAGAATGAAGGAGAAGGCAAAACTGGAGCGAAAAGGTTAATAAACATACAAGCAAATCCATATTCAAGTAATCTTTACCTCTGTCCTTTAGGGCTTGGTCTTTGAGTAGCAGGTACTGACCAGCATCTCTCACCATCTGAGCAAACTCAGGCCTAGATGCTGCATATTGCTCAATCTGGCAACCAACAGACACCAACACCTGAAATACAAAAACAGGTGTTTCTGCTGAGAGATACCCGACATGCACCCCACTACCTACAGGGGTTCAGGTAATAATAATAAAAAAGAATGACACACAAACTAAGAGGAAAAGAAAGAGGGTCTGTGAGACGATATAGACGATCATTCAACATTTTTAAATTTCTAAAAAACATTTGAAATTTCTAAAAAAAAAAAAGGGGGGGGGAAGGGGATGATGTGCTCCTGAGTATTAATTGGACAAGATTATTGGAATTCCATGGAAGTAATTTGAATCATGGCTAAAAATCCCCTTCTCTTTCACAGGATAACACTGTCTTTTAGGTAACAAACATTTAGGCTTATTTTGGTCGTGTTATTGTGTTCCAGATGTTAAAAGACCACAGACTTCAGCAATTTCCTTTTAGAGGAAGAGTTCAGATGCAGACTTTGGAGTGATTAGCCAGCGACAGCAGTCTTCATTTGGACCTTCAACCTCCTCGACTTTCTCTCCCTTTCTCTTCCTTTTCTTTCTTCTTTTTTCTTCCTCCTCTCTGTATTTCCTGTACCCTTGTCTGATTTGGCTTAATGTAAATCAAATAATTGAAATAAATAAATAAAAAATACAGATCACAAGAGGGGCATACACTGTCAAGCCCCGCTTGGCAAAGCAAAGGTGTCTGGCACACCAAGGCACCCAGCTTCATGATCTGTTTGCTAAGATGCCAAACACAACAGGTTAAAAAAAAACAACCAAAAACAGTTGGCTTGTTACCAGTGAATTTTGCCACAGTACATCCCTTCAGATTGCAAGAGGCTGCTAACAGGTTCACTGTGTTCATCTCAGAGCATGAATAAATTGTGCAAATGTTGAACCATAAGAGCAACTTTAGGCAGGATTGGTTTTCATTCAAACATTCATCCATTTATTCATTTTCCATAACCGCTTATTCCTTACTACAGTTGCAGGAGCCTATCCCTGGGGTCTACAGACTCAAACCCTAACCCTGGAGGTGTGAGGTAACAGTGTAGGAGTGGCTTTGCCAGCAAAATTGTTCAGCCTTCTTTCTACTTCAGGATCAAAATCAAACATTAAAAACTGACCTTTCTCTTCCCCTGCTTTTGAAAAGTGATGACAATTGCAATGCCATCTTTAGCAGAACTACCACTCGTCTAAGGATCTGTGTCCTTAGATGAGATTTTTGGATGCCTATCATTAAATGACAGACACCATTATTCACTAAATCAAATGCATTTTGTCATCTGTTATAAAGACAGCATCACATTTGGTGTGTCACTGGTATACCAGCAGGTAGCGACATAAAGAAGTCAGTGAGAGGCCTCTGTGCTGTGGGTACCTGATAGAGAGAGCGAACTCTGGGCTGGAACACAGGGCGAGTGTTGAGGAGGAAGCAGCGCAGCAAGGGCTGTGGATATGATGCCATCTGTGCCAGAATCCCTGTTACTAGTAGGTTCACCTCCGCAGAGTTCTCCAGCATGTTCTCCAGCCGGGACAGCAACACGCTAATGAAGGGACCTAACAAATGGAGTGAAGGATGTACAGTCTTAGAGGTCTCAGCCTGGGAACCTTTGTATAGCCATGTTTTAGAACACCGACATTAGGAATTAACCACATAAAGGAGAGTGTGCACTGGACTGAGATCAGAGCTCTGAGGAGAAAAGGGATCTGAGCTAGTGCTTCATGGCTGCTCAAAAGTTTGTTTTAGAACACCCCAATGCTTCAAGCTTTATTTAATCGAAATTCAAACAGTTCAGGTCCAATGAATAGCATGAAATGGTACAAAGGACAGAGCTGA
>JBBPCW010000133.1:2753563-2771831 GCA_037974425.1 Phenacogrammus interruptus
ATGAAATTTTGGGAGCATATGAGACCAAAATGGTCGCAATTTCGAGCCCTGATAAATGTATTTAGCTCTTTCTCTCCATCTCTCTCTCTCTTTCTCTCTCTCTCTCACTCACTGATAAACACACACACACTGACACACACACACACACACTGACACACACACACTCTCTCTCTCTCTCTCTCTCTCTCTCACCGCACGCGCACACTCACTCACTCTCTCCCGGATCGGATTACGTTTCTAAATCCTTCCCGATTTCCGATCCCATAATTTAGGTCAGGATCGGACCGATACAGAATATCGGATCGACCCATCTCTAGTTAAAACAATATTGTATATTAAAGAAAATGAGCCACAGATGTCAGTACTTTTGTTGTAAAACAGAACATAAACAGTTTTTATCTCATGTCTCTCTTTGTTGCTCGCTCGCTCTCTCTGTATAGGTAAAGCAGCTGAGTGACCACTTCAACATCTACGCCTTCTCCCTGAAGAAGCCCAGCTCCGACTGACAGGACGAGGAGAAGATCGGCCTGACGGCTGCTGAGGTGTAAGCTGTCCCAGCATCCTCTGCAACCAGCCAGGGCTGAACCCATCACCACAGAGACACATCTCATAACCAGGAAAACCTAAAAACCTGCTGACCAAACAAGCCTTTCCAGCCTGAACCCAGACAGGCAGCTGCACCACTGGACCTAGTGAGCTGAGAGACGCAGCTGGACCACAGGGCACAGGTCACATATGCAGCTGAATAATGGGCCCCATGGAGCGGCATTTTTGTGGCGCTGGCTGTTTCAGGGGCTGTTTGACTTTCTGGTGTCTGAAGCTGAGGAGATTTGCTTGTTTCCTACGGAAATGTGCTTTCAGCGAAGATACGAGGAGCCTGGAACAGTTAACCCATGCCACACTCGCATTTCTCGAACATAGCCACACAAACGCACATTCGCACAAGCATGCCCGATGACACGTAGCAAACCACTGTGTACATAGTCATTCACACTTAACACACTCAAGATTAAAACACATTCTTTCCTTTTCCCCATTGAAATTTTATTTAGGTTTATTTCTGGCATAATTTTGCTCAGTTTAAAAAGGCAAAAAAAAGACCTGAAATTTTATAATTAGCCAAATTTGTGGCATTTCTGAATCAAAATGCTTCCTGTCAGCAAAGACAGACTAGAAATGTTGTGGTTTAAATGCTCCATTTTATATCTTGGGTGACGGGAACCTGGGTTTGATTATTATTTTTTTAAATCTTGGGAGGTTGTTTTTATGGGGATATCTTCTACTGCTGTGCCTGCAGCTATGTAAGCCTCACTCAACAACAACAACAAAAAAAATCCGAGCTTGATCTTTGTGATCTTTGACCTTAACATCTCAGTGAAGAGCTTTAAGGTACCAGTCATTCTTTGACCTCACACACCACTTAAGCCCCTTAATCACTAACAGACAGGTGTGTGTTTTCGGGGGCCAACCATTTCGAGTTGTACTACTGTACCCACAAACCTCAGCTCCTTATTTATTTTTATTGTTCTTATTTTACAATGGTGATGGTGTCAGCTTGCTGATCTTCAGTTCTGTTTATTTGAATTTCTCTCTTTTTTTTCTCTCTCTCTTTTCGGCTTGCTTTTCACTAGTGAGCTTTTATTGAGTTTATTTGCGCTTGAATGAAGAGTGCGCTTCAAAGCCTTTCCAGGAGAGAGCGCACTCGGAGTGAGCGAGTGGCACCTCGCTCCGTTCTCTAAACGCGATAAAAGCACTAGTCTCTGTGTGCCGCCAAACTGTTGCCAAGGCTCGCTTCTCTCTCTCCCTCTCCCTCTCTCTCTCTCTCTCTCTCTCTCTCTCTCTCTCTCTCTCTCTCTCTCTCTCTCCCCCCTTCTTTGGTTTTCTTGGTTTCCTCTGATTCATCTTTGCCTGCTTTTCTTTAATTTACTGTTCTTAGGGCTGCACAATATGAACAAATATTGTTGTATAGTGAGGGCAAGTTTTGCAAATGAATACAAAAACTCATGCAAACACCCAAAGAATGTCTGTGATTGGTCAGAACTCTTAACAGCTTACAGTATAAGACAAGTTCCCAGCCTTGGCCCTAGAGCCTCCCTGTACAGTTCTCTACAGTTTGGTGTATTCTGCTTCTATACACCCAGTTTAGTCCAGGAAAGACTTGATTAGTTCAGTCAGGTGTGTTAGGACCATGGAAAACACTTAAATTATCTTCAGGTTCAGGGTTGGGAGGCTGTGCAATACAACAACATCTTGATACTCATTTGCATATTGATGCCTTTCACAATATCTATTGCAATACGCTGATCTTGCTATAGTGATCTATTGTGCAGCCCATTTTCTCTTTTGTTTTGATAGGGAGTGGTCATATGGCGAAAGAGGAATGTTTATTTTCGTACGATGTCCAAAGTGTCAGTATGTGTGTACAGGAGTGTGTGTGTGTGTGTATGTATGTATGCCTGACTCTTAGATTCTTACTCTGGACAGTTTACCTGTTGGCGCTGTACTTGTTGCCATGTGGTCAGGAGCGGTCTGTAAAATCCATTGGTTGAAACTCAAGTCTGTATATTATTAATGTAATACTTGTAATGTAGTTATTATACATTTTTAATAATTCAAACAAGGAAAAACCTCTCAGAGAATCTCCAGTGGAAGTGAAGATGATCCAGCTGCTCAGTGGCCTGCTGAAATATGCACAAACATACAGACGTAACTCCGTTTCGAGTTAAGTTCAGTTAAGGGACAGTTCTTGGGAAAGAAAAAAGAAAACGTGCATTTCTGTTGTATTAAACATGTATAAAGTTACAAACAGTTATGTAATAAACATGTTACCTCTGTGCGAGGTCAGTAACTAGTATTTATTGTAATGTCCATTTATTTGGGTATTTTTATTTTTTTTAAACAGAACTAATGTGGTGCTCTAATGTCTGATTACAACGAAGGATGTAATGCCCTTCTTATTTTAAAGAGTACTTCAGCGTTTTTCAGCCTAATCTCTGTGTGCCAAATGTGTCGATTGCTTTTTTTTTTTTTTTTTTTTTAAGGGTTTTATAAGGTTTGGATGAGTGTCTCCACACTTGATGAAGAACAGCACAGCCACAGACTCAAAGCACAACAATACAAGCCAATAGGGTGGTTGCTGCAGCTTTGGCTTATTGGCTTTTATTATAAGTGTTGCTGTCTGAGGCAATCAGTCGTAAGACACGGGTGCAGCAGATGGCAATGAGCTTAAAAAACGCTGTAGTATTCCTTTAAGGGCTCTGCTCCTTATTAGCTATTGATCGTGTGATTATACTGTAGTACTGAAATAGTCCAGCAGGTGGGGCTGTTGTGTACTTGGCTACAGCACTAACTCTGCCGTTGTTTGAGCGCTGCTTCTAATTGTGTAATTGTACTGATTCCACGCGAACAGTCCAGCCTCTCTGTCTGTGTGGGACCAGGTGCTGATTGTATAGTCATTTTTTTTAGTTTCAGGATCATCCCTTATAAATGTGACTTCTCTGGGATTGGAACGGGGAGCCTCCTTTTTAAGCTGTTATTAAAAGTGCTCAGTAATGTCATCATTATTAATGTGTTTATATAATGCTTTAGTGGACAATGGTATTGTATAATGATTTTTTTTTTCTTTTTTAAAGATAAACTTGTGGAAAAGACCCACTAAGAACCACTAAAGTAATCTGTGTGATGAAATACAGATGTAATGTACTATACTCTCTATTACACAGCCGTATTAAATGAAAAGTGTATCTACAAGCATGGGTGTCACTGTTTTAACTTTGTCACCAAGGCTTCCTGGGAACTTTCTATTTAGACTGCCTGTGTAAACAACAACAAAATAAAAATAATTTTCAAATAGGGGAAAAATATAATGAGTATACAACAAATATGTATAACATTGGTTTTTAGATTTGGTACTGGTCTAGCTAAAGGTCCCATCCATTCATGTCATATGTAATCAACACTTTCATATTATACCTTTTTTTAAACAAAGGTATAATGTTCATGAAGTTGTTTGCACAAAATCACTCTCATAAAGGGATCTCACCAGCTTTCAAAATGAGCCGTTTAAAGGCTCTGACCCTTTTATGCAAATAAGCTGTTGCTGGCCACGCCCCACTCATCCCATGCTTGCCATAGGTGAAAACGGCCGAAAACAGGCGCTATCCGGCCCTATATGTTCGACCTGAGTCGGACCAAGAGCAAGATGAACACAACACTTCATGAGTGACTTGCCTTTGCATGTAGCCATAGCGCTCGGCGTCTTATGCACGCCCGTAAAACCTGCAGACAAAAATCTTCAACTAATCTAGTGGGTGGAGGCTCGACAGATGGGGTGGCGCTTTACAAATTTCCTTAGCCTGGTCTCAGGATAAGGGAGCCGTCCAAATGGCTCAAGCATATGATTCCTATCACAAATCTTTCAATTGACTCATAAAAAACAGATGGATGTTTTATTTCGCGTGTTTATAGGAGCAGTAGAGACCTAAATGGAAATGCGAAATACAAAAACAAAAAAGTGAATTTTGCATAATATGTCCCCTTTACAGCTGTTGATAAGTAAAATTGTATTCTGTTATAATATAGTAGAATATATTGTCGTTTAAAGGGATACTTCAGGGAGCGGGGGCAACTTCATATTAAAGTCTGTATTTGAATGCAGCGTTTTAAGGGTCCCTGTTGATGTAATGTTCAGGCGTCCCAATACTTTTGATCATGTTGTGTAAGTTTCGAGGTACAGAGAAATATGAAAGCTTTTATTTTGAAAGTCCGTTGTGTGTCAGCTCGCAGCCGTGGTACCGCGCAGTGACGAGGTTCGGTTCAGATTTTCAGAACCGATTCTTAAGAACTGTCCGCTTCACTGAGTCGAGCGTCCACGTCCACAAACGATTTACTATTGCACAAGACGAGTCAGTTTACACTATATGGTAAAAGGTATTGGGACGCCTGAGCATTCCAACAGGGACATTGTAATGTCAAATATAATTTTCATCTTGAATTATTAATATGCAATTATGGTTTAAATTATAATTTTTTTGTTCTGACTGAATGATTATTCTGAATAATTATTATTCAATTGCGGTTGGATAATTAATTATGGTTTGACTAATTGATATTTAATTATGGCTTGAACAATTTCTCAACTTTGGTTTAAATTGTTTGATTAAAACAATTTTGAAAGATTAATATTCAATTGATATTAATATTCAATTGTTTAAAAGATTAATATTCGAGTATGCTTTGAATGATTCTGAGTCAGTTGTTAGATCATGCCTTAAATTATTCATATCCCATCATGCCTTAAAGGACTCATAATCGAGTATGCCTTCAATTATTCATAGTGGATTGTGCCTTAAATGATTAATAATAGATTATGTCTCGAATTATTCACATTCGATTATGCTTTAAATGATTCATATTCGATTACAGCTTGAGCGATTCATACTTGCATTTGACGCTCAAACTCTGTAGACTCGGTTCTTTAGTACGATGCAAAAGAACCGATTCAGGAGAATTATTCGTGCACCACTCAAGCCTCCACTGGTCAGAGCGAGGATGTGATCTGAGCTTCATCCTCATCTCTCTCATCTCAGCCAACACAGCGCCAGCTTTAACAGCTTTCTGGAAATGGAGGATTTACCCGGGTGTCTGTCGTAGGTGTGTATTGAGTGGGTTAGTTAAATTCTGTTTATGCTTTTGTGTTTTAAACTGGCTGGATACGTAATGTGAGCTAGCCTAGCTGGAGACGTTTTCTATGACAGCATCCAGACTGTAGAGTAATTCTTAATTTTAGCAATCAAAAAGGGGTTAGTACTGTATAGTTCATTTTTTCCACATGTGTTAGTACAAGTTTATGGGTTTTAGGACGTATTGTATCTGATAACCTGGCGTTTCAGGTACCCAGGGCTAACTTGGTAGCTGGTTGTCAAGGTAACGTTAACGTGAGTGCCGCACGTTGTGCATGTAGCGTGTTTTGGGTCGTGTTTCCAGTCTGTTTACGACTCTTTGCCTCTCTCATCCTCCTCCTTTCTCCACTCTCAGGCTGGAGTCATGGCGAGGAGGGTGATGCTGCCTTCCCTTCCTTCCCTGCTCCTTCTCCTGGGGCTCCTGGCCCCTGTTCTGGGGGACGCTGCTCAGTTTGACCCCTACAAGATCCTGGGAGTCACTAAAAGTGCAAACCAGGCTGAAATCAAGAAAGTGTATAAACAGCTTGCTAAAGAATGGTAAAAAGATTCTCTCACTAAAATCTGATTGAATTTTATTATATAGTAGAAATACTATTGGTTTTCTAAGAATCTCATAGTAAATTCAGGCAGTCAGTAGGCACTCAGTATGGCACACACGTACTAAAGATTCAAGATACTTTATTTGTCACATGCAGTCATACAAGAAGACATTACTAAAAGAATGTGTGTGTGTATATATATATATATATATAAGTCTTTGTCTTTGACTTCCCATTTAAAGTACACATTGGATCAGCCATCTCCATTTCCTTCTATCCTCTGCATCTTCCTCTCTCACACCAACTGCTTGCTTGTCCTCCCTCACCACATGCGTAAACCTCCTACTAAACCTTCCTCTTCTCCTCTTCCCAGCATCTTCCTCCCAACACGCAGTCTGTCGTCAACATCCTCCTCCCAACACACTCAGAGTCTCTCCTTAGCACACGCTCAGACCAAAGCAATCTTGCCTCTCTGACTTTTCCTCCAAAAGGTTCAACTCCAGCTGTTCGTCTAATAAACTCATTCATGATCCTGTCCACCGTCATCGCTCTCAATGCAAATCTTAACATTTTAACTGTGCCCCCTCCATAATATTTACATTTAAAGTTTCTCACTGTCTGCTTGTATTTGTTTTCTTTCATGTCTTTGCTGCCAGGCATCCAGACAAAAACAAGAACCCAGAGGCAGAAGACATGTTCATTAAGATTACCAAGTCATATGAGGTAAACTGTCTGTTTGGTCTGGCTGTGTTTTCTGGAATGTTCTCTCACGCTGTGATTCAGGGGAGCTCAAGAGATGCTGATTCAGTGTGTTCTGTCTCAACAATCAGATTTTGTCAAGCGAAGAGAAGAGAGCCAACTATGATCGTTACGGACAGACCGATGACACGCAGCCTTATGGCCAGCGAGGCTTCCGTCACTTCCACGACAACTTCTACTTTGATGAGTCCTTCTTCAACTTCCCCTTCAACAGCAAGGGCACCCGCGACTCCGCTGACAGCAAGTACATGCTTCACTTCAACCAATACATCAATGAAGTTGTGCCCAACAGCTTCAAAAGGCCGTATCTGATCAAGATCACCTCAGACTGGTGTTTCAGCTGCATCCATATTGAACCAGTGTGGAAAGAGACTGTGCAGGAGCTGGAGTCTCTTGGTGAGGGCGCTTTTATTTGTTGACATTTAACTAATATTGACGCGCCAACCAGGATGTTCACAAAGCTATGGCATATGTAAACTGATCAGTGTGAACCTCAGAAATATATAAATGGCTTAAACAGGTTTTGCAGATCTAATGCCCAATGCTGATATTTACATTCATGGCATTTAGCTGATGCTCTTATGCAGAGCGAGCCAACAAAATTGCACTGCATTCACAATTTTATAAATGTTTAAAATATGTTAAGAAAGTGCTGCAAAGAGCAAGTAATACTCATCCTGCATTAAGCCTTAAATAGCTACTTCTGCCAGTGAGTGAGTGAAAGCTATTAGAGAGGAGATGGAAGGATTTACTGCTTAATGCTAATTGGGGACTCTCTCATTTATTACTGGCAGCAGTATTTTTGGTCAAACTGATTCTCATAATGATGTCTAATTGTGACTTATGTTAAGATTCCAATTACCAATTGATGTGCTGATACTCTTATCCTTTGTTTACATCTGTAGGGGTTGGAATAGGAGTCGTCGATGTTGGCTATGAGAGACGCTTGGCGAATCACCTCAGTGCACACCGCACTCCTTCCATACTTGGTCTGATCAATGGAAAAGTGACTTTCTTCCACTACGCTGTGGTCAAAGAGCACCTCATGCAGTTTGTGGAGGACCTGCTTCCACAGAGATTGGTTGAGAAGGTAATAAGGTGGTTCCCATATACATACACACAGTGTTCATTTTCATAACTTAATAATGAATAAAATGAACCTTGGAGTCTAGGGCTGATGTTGTCATTTTGCTGTAGAATTTAAATGTAATTATAGTTCAGTTACTGTTTAGAATATGCCTTTTCAACAGTTTTATTATTATTATTATTAATAATAATAATAATAATAATAATAATAATAATGATAATAATAATAATATTTCAGTGAACTAGCTATTCAGGAATAATCAACTTACATGCTTTTTTTCTCTGTGACTCCTAAGAATTAGGAGACAGTCAGATGGAGACTTTGTATAGTTGGTCAATGTAAAGGGTATTACTTTTTCATCAGAAAGATTGATCACTTCTTACCTTCATTCAGAATTTATTGTTTTTTATAAAACCCATCTGTGTATTTGCTTTTTTATGTTTTAGACATCTGCTGATTCTCAGCCAAAATGTTAAGGTTTTCAGATTTTGAGCTGGCCTCAGATTTCCTTCTGTAATGCGGTCCATTTTGCTTTCTCAGGTCACCGACCGCAATGACCATGACTTCCTGAAGAGCTGGCATGAGGATAACAAGCCACACGTTCTGCTTTTTGACCAAGTGCCTGTGGTTCCTCTATTATATAAGGTACACCCGACCTCTGATAGTGATATTTGGAGGAGAGCCTGCCGTTGTTTAGCTGACTGTACAAATAATTTTGTGCGCACTGTCTCTCTGCAGCTTACTGCATTTGCTTACAAGGACTACGTGCAGTTTGGCTATGTGGATCAGGGCCTTTCTGAAACTGCAAACTTGCTGAAGCAGTACAACATCAACACCTACGCTCCGACCATGCTGGTCTTTAAGGAAAACACAGATAAGCCAGCAGATATTATACAGGCAGGCCGGTTTCATCTATTCTAATTCACCTCCTCTTTTCTGCTGACACAGTCCAATTATTTAAGTGACCTGGTGGTAACTAACATTTGTCAGTGTTCTAGACATGCTGTCCATAACAGAACCTGTAACAATGAGGAGAGAAGACATTGCATGAGATGTGTTCTATAAGGGATATAAGACAAGGCAGACTTAAATGTGGAAATTAGCCGTAGTCTAATAATAGCACGCAAAGGAACTAGGCAAGTGATGCAAATTAAAATAAAAAAAGACCAATTTTATTTTCACTTAAACATTTAAGAGATTTAAAGAACACAGAGTTTCAGGTGTGTGCTCAACTGCAGATGAATTTACTTTATTAAAATATTTATATGCTAATGCTATGCTATCATTTTCTCTGTTTCTCTTTGTTTAACCTTTTTAACAGACTAAGGGCATGAAGAAACAAATAATAGATGAATTCATCTCCAACAACAAATTCCTCCTTGCTCCTCGTCTGGTGAACCAGAAGGTCTTTGATGAGCTTTGCCCTGTGAAACAGTTCCATCGGCGGAGGAAGTAAGATGCAGGTTTCATAAATAAAATCAAATCTTCTTGACTTGACTATAATTTGAAGTATGAATCAGGTTCTACTCTGCACCGTTTGGTGTGACAGGCAGCACTGAATGCTTGAGTGCCGTTCTCTGATGACTACACCATCCCTATGACTTTTTTGTGGATGTAGGAGTAGCTTTGAGGGCAGTGAAGTGAATATGGGCTGTAATGCCTTTCATAGGGTTGTTGCGTTTGTAAATATTTGTCTATTTGACCTCTAATCTGTGTTACTTTGGGGATGATGCTTATTTTAATGAAATACCTTTGTGGTGATCATCATTCTATTTCAGATTTGAATAATTCTGATAGCAAGTAAATGGCCTATCTGCAGAGAATGCACCAGTGACCACACATTTACATAGGAAAGCACTCAGACACTCAGTTCGGTAGATCTCCAGGAGACCTTTCCATCGACTCCTCATTTGTATTTTTAGCTTGAGTAGATCAGGCTTCATTCTCCGAAAACTGTTTAAAGTGACATCAAAGTGTTCTGGGAGCATATTTGGGGGCATATTTAGGGTTTACGCTATAAAAATAGCCATTTTTAGCCATTCATTTTAGTCACTATACGCGGGTGCTCTTGGGACGTAACCCCTGCGAAAAGTGGGAGATTTCTGTAGATCAATCTGAATAAAGACGCCTGCCAGTACAATGGAACTCCTGAAATTTTTACTTTGAATATTAGTACCTTCAATGTTCAGTTACATCATGATAGTAAATACTCAGACGGTCCTAATCTTATTATGTAGGCCAAAGTCTGAAAAGGTGTACTTTCCCCCTCCAGATACTGCATTCTGCTCATCACTGGTGAAGAGGAAGCTTTCATCCCCGGAAACAAAGCCTTCCTGTCTCTGGCTTCTGCAAACACTAACGAAGTTCTCCGATTTGCCTATGTGTACCAGCGGCAGCAGCAGCCCTTATGCGCCGTGCTGCTGAAGAGCAAAGACAGCTCCCCCCCTCAGGTAAATTCTGCTCTTTGCTCTGTAGCACTCACCCCAACATACAGGCAGTTGTGTAACCTAATGAAATGTAGACTGTAAGGGACTTCAGGGTGCTTTAGGGTTAAATGAACTGTACTGATTGTGGTTGTGTCTCACTGGCTGAGACTTTTTCATAGCAACGGACTGTATAAAACAAAACTCAAGCATGTAGCTGTTTAACGATTTCCTTTGTTTTTATTATGGGCTACATTGTAGATTAATATTGAAAACATCACCTGTTGCTCTGATGACAGCTTTGCACACTCTTGGCATTTTTTCAGTCACATTCAAGTGGGGAATCGACCTGGAATGGTTTTTAATTCAGGGTGGAGGTAGCTCAATGATGCCTCTGGATCAAGAGGTCATGGGTTTGAATCCTACCTTCAGTATACCAACATTGGGTCCCTGAGCAAGACCCTTAACCCCAAGGTGCTCCATGGAGTCTGCCCCCTGTAGTTAGGGAATGAAAGTCGCTTTGGATAAAAGCGTCTGCTAAATGCCATAAATGTAAATGTAAATTAACAGGAGTTCTTCGTCAAGAGTTCATTAGTGGAGTTTCTCTCCTTCTTACTGTGTTTGGGATCATCAGTTGTGAGGGTCGGGTTGGTCCACAGTTAGTGTCCTGTTCCACTACGGTTCTACTGTACATTATGGCAAGAACCACTGAACTCAGTAAAAAATAAAACAGGCCATCATTAGCTTATTAAAAACGTGTGTGTGTGTGTGTGTGTGTACTATGAACACACAAAAACTATATCTCTTGTTTTATCTACTGCAGCACAGTTAATTAATCCCCAGTGATCCTGTGGTCAGAGATGGGCCTCGGGTGAAGTTAGAGTTAGAGGAAAACAACCACAAACTTGTGCATGGCTTTAGGTTTTCCTCTGTAAATGTGACTTTGTGTTTATGTGCCGATTGCAGGTGGTAATACTGGAGAGGCGTAACAGCGCTGGGAAGGTGCTCTATAAGCCCCTGTTGGGGGGCTGGAACGGCAGTGAGGAGGACAAACACAGGCTACTGGAAGAACTGGAGCGGCTGCAGAAAGATCCCTCCATCCTCACCCACGATGCCACTCTGCCCGAGCTCAACAATGAATTCGCATCCGTCAGTCCCTCCAGAGTTCTCTCACTTAATGGAGTTGCTTTAAATGAGAAATTAGTCCTGGCCTATTTTATGTTCCCTTTGGATTTTGGAGGACAAGGGAGCGATTAGCACGCTATGAGAGGATTACTTCAGGCTGTGGAGATTTTTTTTTGGAATGTAACAGCCAGCGCACAAAGTATCAGTGAAGAAGCGTTTTGTTCAAGTGGAATTTTATACAGTAATGGTGTTGATTGATGTAATACGAATCATGGTTAAACTGTATGACTGACAGTGCCTGAAATGTCCCTCTGTTTCTGCCTCCAGATGTTTTTAATCAGGTGGATTTATACAGCATACGACTACCTGTCTGAAATTATTGATGACCTTCTTCACAATAATTGGTAAGTAAACATATAGACATCTGTAAGACACATATAGTATTTTTTAAGAAAAAAATAATGTCCTTCATAAGAAATGTTCTTATTTGTAGGCGTGAAATGATGCCTCTCCTCTCTTTGATCTTCTCCGCACTCTTCATCCTGTTTGGCACGGTGGTTATTCAAGCTTTCAGGTGTGATTCTCCTCACTTCCACTTCTGTCATCTGGTTTGAGATGGTACTTCAGACATTTCCAGAACATTTTTTATCTGATTTCAGTGACTCCAGTGAGGAGAAGCAATCAAAACCAAAGGCAAAAGAAGCAGCAAAGACAGAGAACGGTTCACCAAACACCACCAGCACCTCAAGGTGCCTCAGTTGTCTCAGTCATTGTGAAGTAATAACCATGAAAGGGATTTTGCAATGCCTGCCTGGGGTATCTAAACTGTTTTGTACTTTTTTATTTCAACTGTTTCTGAACAGTCGTCCACCAAAGAAGAACTTTGTGGAGGTAACAGAGTTAACCGACATCACCTACACCAGTAACTTAGTAAAGCTGAGACCAGGCCACATCAATGTTGTTCTGGTTCTGACTGATGCAACCAAAAACATTCTGCTCAGCAAGTTTGCTAAGGAAGTTTACTCCTTCACTGGGTGAGTGTTCAGAGCTGCCTTATTGCAGAATGAACTGTATAACTTTTTTTATTTAATTTACTTGCATAAATCCACTTCAGATTTATCTTATATGCAGGTGGTGCTCTGGTTACGGCAGTATTGACTTATGACGTTTCGAGTTTACGATGCTCACTCCCATAAAAACATTAAAAAATTGAGACATGAGTGTTTCAGCTTACGCTGTTAGTGTCGTACTTAAGGACTATGCGGGCAAACTAGTTTAGTTACCACAAAGAATACACAGTAATGTGCGTTTGAGTTAGGGAGTGGGCGTTCCCCAGTACGCTTACCTGCACCTGTTAAATGCTTTTTTTTCTCTGTAGCTTTTTCTCTAGATTATGGGCCGGTTTCCCAGACAGGGATTAAGCCTCGTCTTGGACTACCTTTTCCTTTTCAATGGAAAATCTCTATACACAGCACTACATAATCTAGGACTAGGCTTAATCCCTGTCTGGGAAACCGGCCCTATAAATTTACGACTGTGTTGGGATCGGTAAGTGACTTAGGCTAGGGTGTGTTTCGGCTTACACCAAAATTCGAGTCGTAGGAACAGAACTGTGTCGAAACTCAAGGACCCCCTGTATACTCACCTTAAAATTATATACAGATAGGTAGTAGTCTGCTATTAAACCATCACTAGTGTGAACTATTAAGCGTGTAGTTCCTTGGCTTTAGAAATGTGGTTATTTTGACTATAGTAATGATTCTGATGCAAGTAACCTAATCCTGATAACCAGACCTGTTTTGGCACTGAGACAGTCAGGAGATTGGCTAGGCCATTCAAGTACCTTCACTTTCATTAGTCTTTTTACTTGTACAGTGACTCAGTACAGGCTTATGATGCTTCCAACTCTGTACTACTCTATGCTAACAGTGTTTCTGGGACCATACTAGCAACACTATATGTATGCAATCAAATCAAGAATTATACAGGGGCTTGTAACACAATTGAAGGTGGTTTTCTTTCTCATCTCCAGAAGTCTGACGCTGCATTTCTCTTTCCTGAACGTGGACAAACACAGCGAGTGGATGGCCACCCTTCTGGAGTACGCTCAGGACGCGATGCAGATCGACGTGGATGAGGAAGAAGGCAGCAACCGTAAAATAGACTACACCGGCTACGTACTGGCCCTCAACGGCCATAAGAAGTACCTGTGCCTGTTTAAACCTGTGTATACAGGCGAAGATGTGGATGGCAAGGCGGAGGAGGACACGGGGAGCTCCAGGTCCAGGTCAGGTTCCAAGGACGAACACTCGCACAGGAAAAGCACAGCTCGCTCACGCTCAACCACCCTCCAGATCCACCACAAACTGGACCGGCTCGGCCTGTGGATGGAGAGGCTGATGGAGGGGACGCTGCCTCGCTACTACATTCCAGCCTGGCCCGGCTTGGACAAGATCACGGTCAATAAGTAGAACCCATATGCAGGTTAGATGCTATTGTGCTAATTCTAAATTTAGCTCTGGAGAAAGATGGGCTCCGGGGGCCACAGAAGCTCTGAGGGGAAAAGACAACGCCGTGAGTGGCTTTGTATACTGATGCAGTGGACAAAGGACGGCAGTGTTAGTTCTCTAACAACAATTTCTCATCAATCCTACCATGGTCACCTCAGTCCTCAGACTTTGCGTGGCTCCGGAGTCTAATTTTGTGACTAGAGTGAAGTACTTGAATGAACACTGATGCTGTAATTGACCCATGTGATATAGTAGCTTCATCCAACCATAAAGCTGTGCACCAACTACTGGATACTGCCCAAGCCGCCTTCTTAAGCCTTATGGGAGCTGGATTTGTTTTACCTAGGGGGGTTCTGCGAGAATTAATGAGAGCTGTGGTTGTAATGTAGTACATCTAGGATCTTCAGTGACTAGTTTTACAAGTTTTACAATACAAAAAGAGGGCATTCTATTACCAATTGTAGGACACTGCAGCTTTTTTATATCGCTTTTAATGGGAGAAATACTTTCTGTGCACTGTATTTGCTCACTTTGCATTTTGAGTCACCCTATGTGACTAGAAAAGTGCAGAGCACTCCAGACAACCCGAGTTGACTCGAAACTGTCAAGTAGCTGATGTCATGTGCTTTATGTGCTGAACAATTGGTTCTAAAGAAGGGCATGCCTTCAGAAACGCTTGTAGTCAGTGAGTATCCTGAACTGTGGATTTCATGCATCAAAATTAGCACAACATAAATCGTAGGTCACTTTCTAAAAGGGCGCGTGCCAGAGCTTTTTGCCTGTCCAGATTCAAACAACAGATTGCTAGCATGGCTGTTTGACAACTACAGTGATGTTGTTGCATAGCAACAGAGAAATACGTAGCCCGAAGCAGCTAAAAAACCTGTAGTGCACCCTTGTGTTTCTCAACGTTTATAAAAAGTGCAGTGTTGACTATAAAAAGGGCTGCTGTAACTGAATATTAGTTCTGTTCCAGTCCACCAACCAACAGACACGATTATACACTGTTATAGTTGCTGTGTGATCCTGGATGATTCAACCCGTCGAATAAATACATTTCAGAACTTCCTTTGATAAAACTAATCCAGATCTAACTGCTCAAGGCCTGAACTTTAAAGGTACACGAAGTAGAGTGGTCTGTAAAATGCCAAAACATATAACATATATGTCGTTACGTCATTACTGTAACACCAGTGTTTGGAGACACCTAACAGTGGCTTTATGGGCAAAAAGAGGTTGATATTAAAAAAATAAATACATAATATTCTCACACCATAGGTATCCTTTACACATTGACGCAAGAAAGAGATACTTCAGTGTTTGCCGTCTTACCACGGACTCAGCCAAAAAGGGCATGAAGTCACTGGCTCTTGCCAAGCCATTTATGGTTAAAGATGGCTGAACGTATAGCTTTTTTTTTTTAAAAACTGACCTTAGCTTAGTGTCTTGAAGTCTGTTTGAGTCTGCTGTATGTTTTGCCCTGCGTTTGTGTTTCTCTGTGTTCATCCATGATACCACAGACACTCCGACACATATTTAGAAGCCGATTCGACCATCCGCTCTCTCTCCCCATACATTACAGAGCGGACTTGACCACAGAAATCTTTGTTTTCTCAAACAATTAGTACTCAGCCCCTGATCAGCCGGTCAAAAATCTGAATACTTGTGCACAACACTGGATATTAACAGACAATTTGACATTAGAACGATTCCAAAATTCCACACAAGCTTGAGGAGAAGTGGTGCCTTTTTTGACTGTATCACAGTAATAAAACGAATATAATATTAATATTAAATGCAGTGATCAGTGAAAGCTCACTGTTTTCACTCACCCTTATTTACTAGCACTGGAGGCTACTTGCCATTCCGCTGTACCCGGCCAGCAATTCTGTAATATGGGGCTTAGAAGCTAAAAGCAGCATTACTTATTACTAAGTGTACCTTTAACAGCTCATATCAGGCTTTAGGGCCAAAGTGAGGAACTCAATTGGACTAATGCATTTCTACTTATGCTGATCCCGTGGCCGTGAACCTACGGTCGTTTTCTGCTGCCGGGACAACATGTAGCATGAACTGAAACACTGTAAGAGCAGAAGGGTCGCCTTCAAGTTCATAATATGTGTAATTCATATTTTAATATTTATAATAAACGTATGTGTAAATATAACATCTCTGTCCTGGATGAAAGGATTCAGAAGACAGTGTCTGTGCAATAAGACTGCTTTGTTACTTTATCTTCATTTCCTTTGCCATAACAACTGTTGTTTATCATTTTTATGGGTTTACTGTCATAGGAGTGGAAATTAATGTACACTTTTGCATGGAAGCTAATAGAGACTAAAAGCAATAGTGGATTTATCCTCAACCTGTCATATCTGTCCATTCATTCCAGTTCAGAAATGACCAAACATTTGAAATATGTTTCTGAAAGAAAGGGCTCTTGGGTTGTGTACCTGTAATTTAGATTTGTTTCAATTTAAAACGCAATTAGTAGACACAAGCTAATGCTACACAGTGGCTATAGGGGTGAAATATTGCAAAGAAGCAAAGGCTCATGAGTCAGAAAAGTTTTTTTTTTTCTTTTATCGTCACTCGCAACGGTCTTCAGCTTTACAATTATAATTATTTTGTAATGACTTGATTTTATAATAAGTTTATATTCGTTTATTAAAAATATAATTCTATATATTCAATAATGATTCACAGAAACAGTAAATAATTTCTGAATGACCTCATATGAGGAAACTCCTGGGGGCTTCAGGCTTCAGTTTGGCAGCTTTGAGCTATTAATTTCAAACTGGGTCATGATTGACCCTTTTTCTTTTTTCTTTTTTTTTTAATCCTTTTTCAAACTTTGCAGATCAAATCTATTTTTATTTTCTTACTCTTTAGACTTGATTTTAAGAAATCAGGTTAAGAAAATGACAACAGTTAGGGACTTCACGAATCAGATTAAATATCAATATGAATGTTTGTCTACAGTCTTCCATTGAAGAGGGATTTCGTTAAAGACGAAGGTCTAAGCAGACCAGCAGATACGTGTCATTATCTTACCACTGTCATGTTCGATGAACATCGTTAACATATGTACCCTTATAAATATATGCTATCTGTACTGCTGTAATGTAATTAAAGCATTTTTTGTTGTTGTGACCTGTGCAGTGCTTTTAAACATACTTTATACATCGACTCAATGAAGAGGTACTTGATTTAATTTATGCACAGTAGAGCTGATAGAAATATCACTATATTCTAATTAAGTGGCCTGTTTTTTATTGCACTTGTCTTTTTTGTTAAATGATATCTTAGGGAAAATAGAAAAAACATAATAAAATGGTTTATTTCCATAACTGTTGTGTTTTTTTCATATACAGTAACCCGCCGTTTATACGCGGCTCAGCAGTCACAGGTTCAGTCTCAGAACTTTTTCAGTTTTCTGAGAACTGACCTAATAATTGTTTGCAGACACCCCCGCACGTTCGCGAAAACAGCAGATATCTTTCGCATTTTTTTACTTTTGTGATGTCCAGGCCTTGTCCGCCATGCCCCCGCGTCCTCGTGCTGGTGGTTTATATTTTGGCGCGGTGGTGAGCAATTTATCCCGTGGAGCATCTTATGTGTTCTCGTGTTTTTTGTTTAGTTTTTCTTAAAGCCCTGTATTTTTTATTACTGTAAATGAAATTATTACTGTATTTACCTGCTTATACCAAAGAAAATGGGCTGCTTGAATTACAGTCCAGTCTATACAGGGCTAATATTGGTATTTTACATTCTAGCACTGCCGGAGTTCAGTGTAAACTGTACAGTACGAATATGGGTTTACCTTTACATTTTCTTTCAGGGTAATGTATGAAGCTGATGTTAAAATGAAATGATAGGGTTTTGGGGGCATATTTGGAGGCATATTTAGGATTTACACAAAAAAAAAGTAGGCATTTTTTGTAAAAAGCATTTTTTTCACTATATATGCATATTAGGGCTGGGCATGTTAATGCATTGTGTTAATGCAGACAATTATTTTATTGTGCTTTGTGGTTTTTTTTTTATCCATTTATTTTGAAATGTGCAAACACACCTGAAATAACTAACCAGCTCCTTAACACACCATTACTGTGTCTAAGTTTGTTTCTTAAATAAGGGAAAG
>JBBPCW010000133.1:2854398-2864855 GCA_037974425.1 Phenacogrammus interruptus
ATCTCTTCAAGAACATTTTAAAGCTTTTGTTGACAAAAGTAAAACAAATCCCCCTCCAGTCCTTAGCTGAGGAAGAGGTAAGTAGGGGAACTGTCTATGTGTAGTTTCAATGTGCTTTTTCTTTGTAGAGCTCTCGTTTTCTCCCACAGTCTGAAGACGTGAATGTTAGGAGATGCTAAACTACCCCTAAATGCTAATGTGACTGACTTTGTGTCTGCCCTGTGATGGACTTGCAGCCTTGTCCAGGGTTTCTCTCCAGCTTTTGTCCTGTGACTCAGATAATGAATGAATGAATTTCTTTAAGTAAAATAAAGTCACAATATCTTTTTAGTTACTGCGTCTATGAAGATGCTGTGCGTCTGCGTTATCTTAGCACATAAAATAACAGCTGTTCCCTTTTTAATCACATCCTGCCTTTATTACACATCTGTCTGTCTCTATTTCCAGATGCGACATTTCAAACCAAGCTGCAGAAAGTGGGCTCTAATTGGCAAACTGTTTGAAGGACTACTTCACTTGGATTCCGTTCCTTTCAGAATAGAGCTCCTGTTGATTCATTATTCAATTCTCTTGAGGAACGGACGCATCAGATAAGCTACTAATTATCAGCCCATTATCGGCGTAGTACATCAAATAATCATCAGCTCATTATAGCCCTCAGGTTTGGTGCTTCTTTCTTGGCTGTAAGTCATTTGTCAGCTTCATGAATTCAGACTACATCTCTAAGGCCTAAGGTCCTATCCTGACCACCTGTGTCTCCATAACTCATTATTCCGGTTGCTGGTCCGTCTTATTCTCTCCTTTCTCAATCTTTCTTTCTCTGTCCTGTCTTTACTTTTCTCTCTCTCTCTCTCTCTCTCACTTACTTTCTTTTCATTGCTGGAGTCCTTCTTGGTGGCCTTTATGTAATCACTCCGTCCCTTCAGATGTTCGTCGTACTCTTCCAGAGTCATGTCTCCGTCCTCGATTAGCACATGGGGCAGATGCGGCTCTAGAGACAGCAAATTAAGAGTGAACTCTCAGAATATCATGAATCCATTTATTTGAGGGATTATGACGATCAACTGGCCAATAATCTAACAAACATGAACCCCTTATTAAAGATAGCATGCTTGAGGACTTGATATTTGCTGCTGTAGTTTCGCTCTGAAGCTACAATGCTAACAGTTTTGCACTGGAGCTACAAGGCTAATAGGCTAAAAGTGGTGGAAGCTATTTATTGTAGGGGTGTTCAAACGGGTGATTATACTCCACCCAAAATGTATACTGTCATCCTCACACTGGGGATACACATTGTTTGATTTGATGATTTGATTTTTGCTTCTATATTTTTGCACTTAAGCTACAAAGCTAATGTACTGTAGGCTAAAAGTAATGGAAGCTAATAGCTACCAGTTAGCACTGCACACCAGGTGGTATAGTGGTGTTTGTATTGATTATTATACTGAGCTTTTTAAGGAACTCCACCCAAAATGTGTGCTTCCATCCACACTCTTAGAACACATGTTTGGATGTTTGCTTTTTTTTAGCTATGCACTTTAACTACAAAGCTAATGCACTGTAGGCTACAAGTAACAGATGCTTATGGCTACCAGTCAGAACAGTGCAAAATGCACACCAGGTGGTTTAGTGGTGTTTGAACTGATGTTTCCTTGAGGACCTCTACCTAAAATGTGTGCTTCCATCCACACACCATTAACGGAGGGTGTTTCACCATATATTCTACAATCAAAGGGTCTAAATGGGTGCTGTAGGCCTTTAAAAATGTCTAGATAAACTTACTATACAGTTCGAAAATGTGCCTAACCTTACCTTAATTTACCCCTTCAGTTAAAAAAAATCCTTTAGTTGAATTGTGGCCTTTAATTTGTAAATTCGACCCCTTAATTTTACCGTACAATTAATCTTACATTTAAGGCGTTAATTCAGGAGGTTCTATTACTTAAGGAGAAATTTTTTAAAATTTCAGTAGTTTTACCCCCTAATCATCCTTAATCTGTACACTTTTGCCCTTAATTTTCTTTCTTTAATCAAAAGTAAGGTAATTTTAAGGGATAAAATCCAGACGTTTGGTATTATAGTGATGTTAAAAGCCACAGAAATGAAGCTCACCGTGGACATGGTCCAGTCATGAGACTTAGCTCTGCAGTAATTTATCTTGTACCTGAGTTTTTGCACTGAAAATAATCATACAAATGTAGCTGTAACAAGTAATCTGCTTAGCGCTGACTGGTCAGGAGGCTGAGACTCGTACTAGAATGTAATAGTCTCATTGGAGCCATGGTCATAATTTCTTTGATCTGTTATTGCTGCCGGTGCTCCGTCTCAGTCAATCAACCCGCCGATACAGGTCACAGTGATAAGAGAAAGAATTGGAATGTGTCGGAAAGAGTGTAAAGGGTAAGCTAGCCTGTCATTATGGGAATAGCAGCTCCATTATTAGCACTGCGCACTCATGCTGGGGTGACACGGGGAACAGTGAACAGATTGCTTGTAGCTGTCCATCTGTGGTCCAAACATGTTCATTACATAGCAAAGGATATAAAGCATTTTTCAGGGTTTTTCTTCAAGCTTTGCCATAGCCTGCCTTTCTGTGGTTTTGTAGAAGACAAAATCCAAGGTTTCTTTCACATAAACATTGACATTTTAAAAGGTTTGGCAGAAAAAATGTAATGACAGAGATGTCGTCTTGTGTTGTAATTAGCCTGCCAATCCTTTATCTAGACCAAAGTCCACATATAACACACTGAACCCTTTCACTTTCATAATGACCATTTATTCTTGTTATTACAATGGTCATATGAGAACTTGAAAGTGGTACATATTATAATGAAACCAGTTTCAGTCTAAAAGAGTTTGATGTACTGAGCCTTTTATGCCAGTTTTGGGCACGAAATCAGATGCGTGTGTTATAGACAAAACCGGAGCATGAGCCTCAACCTGCTGTTAACGCGTCATGTGCTTTGGTAAATGCGACATGTGCTTATGTTCCTTATTCATTATTTGTATGTGGGTGCGATGTAAACCCTTGTAGAATGTTTTGGTTCCTCATTTCTGAACACCCCTATCTCTTCATCATTGAACTTTTTCATTTTCTGTTTTGACGAACCTGTTATTTCAATGTGCCCTTTAAACCATTAGCGAGTTCAGCTACAGACTGTTTGCATAGAAACCTGTAGTTGTTGACAAATCAAACCTTAAATTCTGGTGAACTTTGAACACAATATAATACAATGAATATATTTCCTGTTTTTTCCCTGATACTCCAAAGTAAATGTGTGCCTAATGGCTATTTTGGCTGGAAATCAAATTAATGAAAGTGTGGTCTTTGTTTTTTGCACAGTTTGTTGGCAAAAGGCTTTGAAATATCAACTTACAGATATTTATCCAGATCTCCCAGTCTTGTCTTGAGTTGCTGGTAGAATTTTGTGTACTTTTGATCATGGGAAACAGAGCTGTATGTCCTAGGTAACTGACTACACGTGTAAGTTTGATTGTTCATCTATTAAAGGACATTATAAAGCTGTCTGGTTTAGAAGAATTACAGTGAAATGATGGATTATGTGCTTTGGTAAAACACAAAATGTGTTTATGTGAATTAAATCCATGTAGAATGTTTTGGTGTGAAACATCACTGAGTTTATATTATTTTTTTTATATATATGTCTAACTTGCAGATGTTATTTTACTGTGCTCTTTAAATGCTGTGTCTCACATGAGCCAAGAGCTACAGGCATTTTGTTGTGGCAAGCTATAGTTTTGATGAGTCATTGTAAACCCATTTTGCCAACTTCTTGAAGTTTACCAGGTTTTTAGTAAGTCCCACCTTTCTTCTTTTGAACTGTTTATCACTTAATTTACTTTAGTTGTCCCCTTCCTCATATAGGTGGATTATCCTGCCTTTAACCTTATCAAAAATCTCTCCTTTAGATACACATAAGAAAAAATGGAGTTAATATTTAGTTGTCACATGCCTTTTTATTGTTTTTATGCCTTGTTATGTTTCCTGCTTTCTTGCCTGCAATTCTGACTGGAAATCAAATAAATGAAAGTGTGCTCTTTGTTTCTTCCACATTTTGCTGACAAAAGCCTTTAAAATATCAAATTGCTGATATTTAGACCTTATCTTGAGTTGTGTGCTTTTGTTCATGGTCCACAGTGCTTTATTGGGGCAGGTGGTAGCCTAGTGATAGGGTGTTCGCCCTGCAATCAAGAAGTTGTGGGTTCAATTCCCAGGTCTGCTAAGCAAAACTGAGGTACCCTGAGCAAAGTACCAGCCCCACAAACTGCTCCCCAGGCGCTGTGTTCCGGGCTGCCTAACTGAACACATGTAAGACATTTTAAATCTGTCTGGTTCAGATACAACCCTGTGAAATTCTGGGTAAAAAAATGTGGTGTGATGCACTCAGATAAGAAATAAATGTAGAATGATGCTGTGCTGTGGAATTCAGGAATTCATGAGTCTAAGATCAAATAAAAAGGCTTGACTCTCAGCAGGGGAGCCAATTGGACCCCCCCCCCCCCACACACACACACACACACACACTCACTCCATAACACACTCTGCGGGTCGGTCTTGAGGAGAGGAGGTCTAAACAGGCAGACTCATTTCTCCCTCACTGAGACAAGAGATGGAGGTCAAAACGAGCGAGTACCGGGGGAGGAGAGCGTAATAAAGGGAGAATAGAAGGCAGGAGGCTGCTCATGGCTGCCTGAAGATGTCTGAGCAGCAGCCCACTCCAGGCAGCAGTGAGGGAGGATATGGACCGAGCAATGATGTTTCAATAGTTTCTGATCTAATAAACGGCCCACACTCAGCGGGGGCGTGCAGAAGCATTAAGAAGCATTAAGGAGAAGCCTTAAGGCTGGTCGGCTTCGAGAGGATCTATTGTGCTGTTAACACATAGGGTAGAGAACAGTGTTTGTGTGTGTGTGTGTCTGTGTGTGTGTGTGTGTGTCTGTGTGTGTGTGTGTCTGTGTCTGTGTGTGTCTGTTCATGTCCTCTTCAGATTTGAGAGCCTGCAAAATATCCACAGAGCTTGTGATGGCTTGTGTGGCTGCAGGTGGACAGGAGATTCAGAGTGGGTGGTGTGCCAGGAAGCTTCAGCAGCTGTGGCAGTTGGTTTAATGATAATGATACAAATAATTTCACAGCATTTGCCAGACCCTTCTAATCCAAATGATTTGTGTTTTACAGGCAAATGTTGTGTTAGGAGTCTAACAGATTATTAGATTATCACATATATAAGCAACTGTAGTGTTAAGCCCAAGGACTCTTATTGGTATGGTGTAGTGTGTCGACTAGGGTATAATAATAATAATATAAAAATGTAATAGAATAAAATATAATGTTATGATCTACTACTACTACTACTACTACTACTACTACTAATAATAATAATAATAATAATAATAATATAAAATACACATATATAAGAAAGTGACTAGTGTTCGCCAATGTATGTGCTGGCACAATTTGATCAAAACTTCATTACTTAATTTTGATTAAAATACAAATGTATGAAGTGATTAAATATTGTGTGAACATTTTAAGAGAACCTCCTGAGGCTTTAGAGTAGCTAGAAATGGTCGCCTTATTATTATTGTTTTTTTTACAGCAGCCCTAATATACACTTAATACAGCTAACATCCCTTCCTTTAGTACATCAGCTACGTAGTTCTGATAACATATAAATATATATTTTTGATAAATACTCCAAAGAATACAATGCTACACTAGTTTACTACTTTTGTACATTTATATTTTCAGCATTTATCTGATGCTTTTATCCAAAGCGACTTCCATTCCCTAACTACAGGCGGCAGTCTTCCTGGAGCAGGGTCTTGCTCAGGAACCCAGTGGTGGTGCTGAAGGTTCGAACTCACAACCTCTTGGTCCAGAGTAAAGTATCCTACCCACTAGGCCTCCATCTAGAATATTGTGGGTATTGAAACAAATTCTTGCTCTAGTTTTGGTTTTTTTTGTTTTTTTTTACATAATTTGAAATTAAAATGTGTTAAACATATTGTCATGAAAGGATGACTCAAAATGATGCTTCAGGCAGAGAGCCGCCCAATTTTTGGCTGCCATGACAGATATGAGAGACAGGTGGGTGATAAATTAAAGGAAGAAATAGAACAGAGTGAACAGAAAATAGAGTGTCTTTAGTTTGGCGTGGGCCACCATGAGGCTGCCAGAACAGCTTCAGTGCACCTTGGCATGGAACTGTGCTGGAAGGATGGAGCACCATTATTTCAAAAGGTTTTGCCTCAGCTGGTATTTTGATGGTGGGTAGCACAGTCTAACACTTTTCCAAAACCTTAAACTAAAACTATCGTTTATAGAGCTTTTTTTTGTGTGTGTATGAATGTGTGTGAACAAAATGCCTCTGATGAGCAAGCCAAGAGTGACGGCGACGGCGTATTGACTTTCCCCCTAAACCATAATTAGCACAAAAGTTAGCTAGTTATTCATATTTTATTCTTTTTTTCTTCAATATTCATCTGTATAAATAATAACTTGCTATTTGTCTTTTCCAAATTGATCTTAACAGCTGAAAAAGTCTAGGAACCGACACGGCAACAAGGGTCTAAAACATCTAGGCTTTAGAATTATTTCCCAGTGTAGCAATACAGTGACCGTTTTATTGGTTTCCCCAAAAACAAATGGTAAGCTTTTAGAAAACACTGTATTAAATCTAATCTGAGAGCTTGGTGTTCCCAAACTGTAGCAGCCAGTGCAGCAAGACCATCCCAGAGCTTTGAGCTTTGAAAGCATCACCAATGCAGAGGTGCTATAGATCCGGTCCTTATCCCTTAAGAAAAGCCTCCTTGATGTGGTTCCATCTTTCAGTACAGGAGACTCCAGTACAGAGTAAGAAAAGAATAAGAGGATGAAGCAAACCTCTTACCCCTTTGGCAGGCGATTAAGAGTTTATTCTGAAATAAATAAAACCATCTGAATTCCAATGCCGCTCTTTCACTGGCACGAGGAACCGCGCCGTACCGAGAACAAATGTTTATTCATTACAAATAAAGCAACCCGAGCCAAACCTGTGCTGAAAGCGGGCCGCAGCCGAGCTGACGGCTTAACTGCTTTCCGATTGGTCGAAACATCATCACAACATGGAAAGATACAAACTAACAACTGGGTACAAGCACCACGGTCTCTTTAGGCGGAAGATAAATGTCAGTGCGAGTTTTCTATAACAAATGCATCTTTTTAACGCTGTGAGAAATGCGAATGTGTACCAGGACATCACTAATAAGATCACTGGGTTTTCATCACATGGCTACGGAATGCAGAGAAAACTCAAAAGACTATAAATAATATTTTAGTTATATTTGTTTTTTAGAAATGTCCAGATTTGGGTTTAATTTGTACTTATTATTCTCATAAAAGGAGCGATCCAGGATACATTTCCCTGCGTGTTGTAATTGTATAACTATGCATTTGAATGCATATTTGTTACGCCTGGGGTCCTGTAGCAGAGGGTGGCCACGAGGGGGCACCCTTGGGGAGACTTTGAGGGTTGGGCCTCATTCCTGAACCACGGCTGGTGAAGAATGAGGCCCTTACCAGTGAGCAGGTGGAGGCAATCACTGGGTGTATAAATGTATGTCACAGTGGGGTTACAGTTGTGGGTTCTCGATGCGTTATGCACCGTTTGTCACTGTCTTTCGTGTTGCCTGAGTTTGTATGTTTGTATCAGCCCTCGTGCTGCCTTTATGTTATGGGTTTGGAATAAAAGGCAAAAAGGAACCATGGACGTCTGTGTGAGTGCTTCAGGGGTTTCCTGCAAGTCTTGAATCTTGAATAAGTTATTAAACATCACAATAACAATGGCTGAAGTGTCAGAAACACCGGTACTGCCCTGAGATAATCAAAGCGTACTGCAAGCTCTGTGCCATCACAGTCCAGATTAGGTACAGCACAATTCCAGTATACCTGTGAACACCACAATCTCGAGCCAGTTGTCTTTGCAGCATTGAAATAAGGATCTTGTACAGCCGACATATCAACACTGAAGCCTTTACAGCTCATTCTGCTGAATTAACACAGCAAGAGTGGACTACAGAGGCACTGAAGCGGCATTCAGCACTGATTACATTACGCTGGTATATCATTAGGATGCAATATCACATACTCTGTAAAACTCTATTATGGGCACTTGTATGGCTAGATAAGCTCAAGTCTAAGATCCTTGCAAAAAGTCCAGTAGACAGACTTCTAAAGCCCTCCATCCGAGAGGCCAATCCGCTCTCCAGGAGTGCGCCATCAAAAGGTGCTGAAGAGGAAAATGACTCTAGGTGTTAGCAGAGAAAGAAAGCTACTCCTGCTACTCATGATATCACTTCCCAGGCCTGTTATATTGTCAGTTTGAGTGTTGTGTTAGACCTAGAGCTTCCTTGGGATCTGACATTTTGAACCAAATCTGAATATCCTCTGTCCAAACCTGAATATGTCAGAGGAGAACATTCTCTTCTCTGCAACACGAATCCCAGCATCCAGTCCCATTTTAATGCAAATCCATTAGAACTCTGACCAAATTCTCTCCCAGCACTTCAAAGCTCAACACAATTCTTAGTGAACCAAGATGCAGCCCAATACAATTAAGACTGTAGCCAAATTAACGCCATGAAAACGATGCAGCTCAACTAAATTCTGTCATATCTTAACTGTAGCCCAGTAGATTTCTGTCAGAATCCAGCTGTGGTCAGACAAAATACTTGTAAACCCCGATTGTAGCTTTACCAGATTCTGTTAGAACCAAGTGATGTTCTGACTAAATCCTGAAAACACCCTCTACACTGTTACCCTCCCAATTCTAAACTCTGCATTCTTTTTATTAGGCTTAAATTCTATTAAAGTTAACTAAAACAGGCAAAACAGGGCAAATTTGTAAATGATGGGAGAAGTGTTTTAATCAAATCCAAACCCAAGAAATGATCAAGATTTCATTTCAGTATTTTAAGCTTCATATAGACAGTACAGTCAAACTAACGGTGCTTTTCAATAGTAATACAGGAGCCGTGCTGCAGCTAAACTGTACTGAGATTGTGCAGAATTTGCAGCACACTTCGAGTATCTCAGCCTGGTGACCGTGTTTCTGACGCCTCAGCAGCTCCAGTTTATTCCTCACAGTCTTCATCCCAAAACCACGTCCATGGAGTCGAACCGGCGGGAAGATTTTCTATCCGAGCAGCTTTTGTTTTTGTGGGTTTTTTTAATTATTTATAGCCTTTTTTTCCTTAGCCATGTGATGAAAACCTAACCCACCTAACTTGTTAGTGATGTCTTGGTGCACCTTCACATTTCTCACAGAGTTAGAGATACATTTGTGCCCAAACACACATTAGTTCTTTTGTGCTGTTTTTTAATTAACAGTAATAAAAAACAATGGCTTCTTTCCATGTTGTGATGAAAACATTTCGACCAATCAGAAAACAGTGACATGGTCCACTGCTTAGAGGGGGAAGCATCATCACACAGGAAGCTTAAGCGTAAATATGAGTTTGCAAGTAGATGTTCATGCGGAAGACTAACTCCACAAACAGCTCCAGGTATCAGTTAAGCATGTGTAGGTGTGTGTGTGTGTGTGTGTGTGTGTGTGTGTGTGTGTGTGTGTGTGTGTGGTACACACGGCTAGGGTAGATGAGGATCTCCACAGGGCAGTCGTAGGTGTATTTGTCCGCCAGGGTGACCATTATGCTGGTAGCAGAACGGGCCGATGGGTCGGCATCAGCGCGGATGGCGTGGGAGGGGCTCTCCACTCCTGCAAACACAAACGCACATCACACCGAGAGCAGCACCAGGACACAGTTCACACTATGAGATTAGACCAAGAACATCAATTCCTAGGACTTTCAAGGACTTTTACCATAGTGTGATGTTATCAAGTGGCTACTCAACAGTATTTTCCCAGCAATCAAGAAGTTAACCTTATTTCAACTAATGCGTGAATATACATGCAATATACATACATTTAATTTAAAATGAATATAGTGCATACAGCATCTCTATCATATATACAGTAGGTGTCAGAGTACATTGCATACACCCCCAAACATGTGCTCCTGAATATATTACATATATGCTGTTTTCCTTTCTGTAATATATATATATATATATGTATATATACAGCTATGGAAATTAGAGAGCACTGCAAAAATGTTCAGTTTCTCAGGTTTTATCTTTTATAGGTGCCTTCGGCTTCGTTTTTAAGAACTGCTGACAATATTTCTCCCAATTTCCAAATACAAATCTTGCTCTTTGAAGCATTATTTTAAATGACAAAACATCAGAATAAGAGAAATGATGCAGTGCTCACAGAACTTGAATAATTCAGAGAAAACAAATCTCTGGTTCTCTCTCAAACAAAATGGCAATAATGAACTTTGAGGAGCTTCTAGTAGTGTTTCACCTCCAACTGGTCTCAGTGTGAGAGGAGAGAGTC
>JBBPCW010000133.1:2974995-2987744 GCA_037974425.1 Phenacogrammus interruptus
ATGTATTTGGGTCAATATATTAGTCCATGTATTTTTTGTAGTGAAAATATATTGTCTATAATATATTTTGCATTATAAAAATTTCATACTTCATTCTAGAGGTGCAGCTGGCAGTAAAAGGCATAAATAAAACAGTTTAAAACGACAAAGCTGTGTTTACATGATCTGAATTATACAGTGATTTATCAGCAGAGTTACTGGTGAAGTGTTGTAAAAGTATGGCCCTGATTCACACTCTGCTGCCAGTAAACAGCATTGAGTCATACTGTCTTGTGATACATATCCAGCAACTGGTGCTGTAAATCTCTGGGGTAAGGGCCACGGTGAGGTCAGGTTACACCCTGTCTGGAGAGGTGCTGTTTTACCTATGCACACGATGTCCATGAAGCCATACATGCCGTAGCAGATTTGGAAGAGCAGGTCCTGCCGCTGCCACTTGGCCGAGGGGCTGAGAGAGGACCACACAAGCCAGGAGATGCTGGCGATGAGGAAGAGCGAGCCCAGGATGATGGCCGCAATCTGGACCTTCTCGATTACGGTCAGAGAGATAGCCTGCCACTGAAACAAGACACACAGAGTGGCAGGGTGTCAGTGCTACCAGTAATAACAGCTAATCTGCACATAATAGTGATATTCAAGTATAAACAAACAAATAAATACACACATAGATATATTAACAAATAAGTAATTACTGACACACTGTGTCATGTTATGTTTCACATGTGCTATCCTGTGTGCTTCATGCTTTTGGCACTTTTTCACTGGCTCAAGGAACCACGCTGTACCACAATCAGATGTTTTTCATTACAAATATAAAGTGACCAAAACCTGAGCCGAACCCAAGCCGAGTCGAGCTTTCTGATTGGTCGAAATGTCATCACAACAGGGAAAGAGAACAATGGGAACTCGACAAAGTACAAGCACGACTGTCTGTTTAGGCTGAAGTGTTTCACACTTTGAGAAACAAGTTATCTGGGTTAGTCTTTCTTCTCACAACTAAAGAATGCCAAGAAAAACAATTAAACCAAGACTATAAATAATAAAAGACTACATCATCAAGAGCAGCTCTGACAGAAAATCTCACGGTTTGACCTCATGGACGCGGTTTTGGCACGATGACCAGCCATAAACTGTGGGCAAAGAATCACACTGCTTATGTGTTAGAAACTCTGAGATCTGGACTGGCATGGAAGTTGCAGTACGCCTTGATTTTCCAGTGGATCTCAGTCCAGTAACGGCGTTTCTAACACATTAGGTACAACACGTACAGCACGGTTTATGTACGGCACGGTTCCTGTAAGCTTATGAAAACTGCCTATACAAGGAGCTGATAAGCACTGGAGCTATGAGGTTAACAAGTAGTGGCTACCAATAGCCACCAATTAATAATGTGCAAACTGCCCCACACACTTGTCTCAAACTTGTCTCAAAAGCAATCATAAATACACTTTCTTAGACTTTCTCATTGACATTATATGATCCACTGATTCCATCTATTAAAAGTATGGCCAACATTGACATGTAGTCTTTAGATATACATACAGATAAAGGAAAACTATAGATTTGCAATATCCAGTCACTTCATTAGGTAATGCACTAATGTACACTGTTCACTAGGTCAGTGGTCAGGACCGCCACAGGACCACCAGTGAACTGGTATTATTTGGGTGGTGGCTCACACTCTCAGCACAGCAGAGACACCAACATAGTAGCAGCATCAGGGCTGTCACTGCTGATTTTATTATTCATTAATTATATCAGCCAATGTTTCATTTTACCACCTAATGAAGTGTTGAGAAGGTACACCTAGTGAAGTGGCTTGTCACTGTATTTAATGAGCAAACACTGATAAGCCTATAATAGGTGGGAACAAACTGAGGAGAGCAAATTGCTCATGAAGGCTCATCAAGTGTAAGTTAACATGAAATGCTACACAAAATTCAATTCATTTGTATGGAGATGTAGTTACACAGAACCAGGACTCGTTTAAATCTAACCTAAAGATTTCCTGTTTAAGAAATCATATAATTGCTGAAAATATTGTTTTATCTATTTTTGCTGCTGTTTTTTGCTGTTTGAATGTAGCACTTTGAGATTTCTGACAATGAAAAGTGCGTTATAAATAAAATCTATTATTATTATTATTATAGATGTGGAGAATGCAGTAGAATAAATATTTTCCATTGAAAGTGAAATTTCAGAGGAGTGAAAGTCCAGGTTTTGGATGGAGATGGCAAGAGGAAAAGATCGAAGTGACTTTGAAAGAGGGTTCTTTATTGGGGCCCGGATGGAAGGAGCTTCAGTCACAAATGGCACTTTTCCGCTGGGACAAGAAACGGCGCAGTACTGTGAACAAAGGTTTTTGGTTTTTCCCTTATAAATGAAGCGACCCGCATCAGAGCCGTACACATGCTGATTGACAGCGAGGCCAGTGATTTCTGATTGGTAGAAATGTCATCACAACGTGGAAAGACGCCATTAATGGAGACACAATCTAACAGCTTTGGAAGTCAATGAAGTACAAGCACTACTGTCGGTTTGGGTTGGAGAATAAGTTCAGTGGGGGGTTTTCTATGACACTAACAAATTTATCTTTAACTCGGTGAGAAATGTGAAGGCGGTGTGGTCTAGTGGGTAGGATAGTTGCCTCGGGACCAAGAGGTAATTGGTTTGAATCCTACCTTCAGCACCAAAACTGGGTTCACCCTTAACCCCAAGTTGCTCTAGGGTTACTGTCCCCTGTAGTTGGGGAATGAATGTCCTTTGGATAAAAAAGCGTCTGCTAAATGCTGTGAAGGTGTATGAGGACGTCATGAATGAATTAGCTGGGTTAGGTTTCCATCACACCGACAAAGAACGGCAAAGTAAAACACTCAGAAGAGTTTATAAATAATAAAGGACAACAGAGTCAAGAGCAGCTCTGAAAGCAACCATGTACTTAATCAAGGTAATTGTTAAATCTTTTCATAAAACTATAGTGCCTTTTACACTTTACTCTCAAAAGTCAGAGTGAATTAGGTTCACAAGCAAACAATGTCATTGTTAAATAAAGTTTTATATAAGGTCTGTTTAATTGCAATTTTTAATGTTTCTTAGTCAAGATTTGCTGATTCAGAAAATCACATCAGTTTTTCTACCTTCATTGGTTCTAGAGATAAACTGAATTTGTTCTAATACTACTATTATTTTCATATTAGTCAATATGAGAGTTGGCAACCCTGTACAACAAACAAACAACATATTAATATGCAAAAAGGCACAAAATCGCCGAGACTGTATAAGAAACATTACAAAATGTAATGGAACAAATTTTTGTTGCCTGGTGTACATTGTAAGCAAATACATTGTAAGCAAATTTAACTAAAAAGGTATCCCGGACCTAATCTAGAAATTAGATTTGGACCTTTGAATAGAAAGTTTGAGAACCCCTGGTTCAGGTACAGCATGGTGGCAGCTGGTAGCCTAGCGGTTAGGGCATCCGCCCTGCGACCAGACAGTCTGGGTTCGATCCCCAAGACCGCTAGGCACTGCTGAGGTACCCTGAGCAAGGTACCGTCCCCACACACTGCTCCCCGGGCGCCGTGTTCCTGCTGCCCCCTGCTTCACATGGGTTAAATGCAGAGGTTGAATTTTGTGCTGCTCACACTGTGTGCAGTGGTGTGTTCACGTATGACCGAATGATCACTTTCTTCTTCCTGTATACCTGTAGAAAAGTGCCTAAAGACCGATTACCTGGTCAATGTTTAAAGAAGAACATTGCCTCAAGCAACTGCATTTAGATCTGTGAGAAAGATGTCAGTAAACAGGGCTGCATGTTTAGCTCTAAAGTGCTCATTCGGTGAGTGAGATGCTCCTGCATT
This sequence comes from Phenacogrammus interruptus, assembly GCA_037974425.1. Lineage (NCBI taxonomy): Eukaryota > Metazoa > Chordata > Actinopteri > Characiformes > Alestidae > Phenacogrammus > Phenacogrammus interruptus. The sequence goes on from JBBPCW010000133.1 coordinate 2,978,856, forward strand.
AGTGTGATGTAAGAACAGCTGCTCCTCAGGTGACTGAGAATGTCAATGCAGGACGTGATCAGACTGTGTCAGCAAGGACAGTCCGACCACAACTACACAGCGAGGAATATTATAGTAGGACAAGCGGGCGAGTGTTGGGCTGCAAGCTCGGACCCCTACAGTGATGTACATTATGCTGTGGGGGGCATTTTGCAGACCTGGATTGGGTCCAAATACACCCAGAGTGGGATCTACATATTAATGTGACTGACCACCTGTGTACTAAAGGCACTTTTCCACAGGCTTACAAGAAACATGCTGTACTCAAACCATACTGTGATGGGACAGAATTTGCAGCACGCTTTGATTTTCTAGCGTATCTCTGTCCGGTGACGGAGTTTCTGATGCGCCAGTAGTGCAATTCTTTCCCCACAGTTTATGGCCAGTTGTCCCAAAACCGCGTCCATGGAGTCGAACCGGATGAAAGTTTTTAACTGCTTTTGACTTTGTGGTCTTTTATTATTTACAGTCATGTTTGAGTTTGTAAGGTTCTCTCTGAATTATGCAACTGTGATAAAAACCTAACAAAGCTAACTAGTGATGACCTGCTACACCTTCGCATAAATGTGAAATTTACCTTCCGTGCGAACAGACAGTTGCAGTTCTACTCTGTTGATGTCCCAGTTGTTAGTTTGTACATCTTTCCTACGGCCAGCTTTTGGCCCTGCTGTCAAGCAGCTTGGATTCTGGTCTCTTAGTTTGTAATGGAAAAACACTGATTTGCGGTTCGGTGTAGATCCTTATGAAAAAGTGGCATTTGATAAAATCACACCCATAATGGACAACGAATGGCTTGTTGGGGCAGCTGGTAGCCTAGTGGTTAGGGCATTCGCCCTGCGACCAGAAAGTCCGGGTTCGATTCCCAAGACCGCTAGGCACCGCTGAGGTACCCTGAGCAAGGTACCGTCCCACACACTGCTCCCCGGGCGCCATGTTCATCCCCTGCTTCACTTGGTGAATGGGTTAAATGCAGAGGTTGAATTTCGTGCTGTTCACACTGTGTGCTGTGGAATGGTCACTTTCACTCACTTCAATCAATGCAAAAGTTATGTAAACCACATGGTGAGGCCCTTTGCAGTCACCAGACCTTAACTTTATTTTGGAGAGGGTAAAAGTTCATTTTTTGCACAATGGGATGCAAAAGACGTTTTGACGCTCTAGTCTTAGAATATTCCCAGTGTATTCAGAATTTGTTCACTTAACACTTAAGCATCACAAGAAAAATGCCAGCTATTGTGCATATTACAGTGTCTAGATCTCACTATAAGCTGGTGATGCTCCTTCCAGCCTCAATGTTTAGCCTTTCACTTTGGCTGATCAGTTCCCACATCTTCCAATTATAAGAATGACTGTGATTAATCAGCATGTTTGACCCAACAAAATTAAATGTGTCTCTCTCTAGACTTTATTACAGTCCCAAATTGAGGTCAGATTTAAATGCATATTTTCAAAATATATAGTTTGATTATGTCACAAAATGTGACACATATATCTCTCCATATTTCAGTTACACCAATGTTTGGTGGGTGAAAATACAATATAAAATTGTGAAATGAATGTACTGAATGTAAAGGCAGTCTATGTGTGTTGGCTGCCAGATCTTTCTTTCGTACAGAGTTTTATTCAGCGGCTGGTATTAATGCTGGAAGTTGTGCGTGACCTAATGCTCGTACTTATGAGTCACATTGTCCTAATTGCTGGACTTGTGGTTAATTACTGGCCTGGTTTCAGTCGAGTGAAAAATAATCCCTTACTCGCTTCCCCCGCTGCCTTTGACTCAGCAAATCTATAAAAGCTTATGATAAGAACGCTTAAAAAAAACACATTTGAATATTAGTCATGAACTGCAAATGGTTTTCTGGAAACAGAGCCATCCTTCAAAGACGATCAATCACACAGGATGGATTTCCATGGAAGGAAAGAGAAGGTGGACCTTGTTTTCCTCACTTCATTTTGCGGTTTCTTTACCTGCAGTGGGTTTTTGGTGCTGATAGCCAGCACTTGGTATTTGAAGTAGCAGAGTTCGCAGCTCCAGGAGCCTCTCTCGCTGATCCAGCGAATCAGGCAGGGCTGATGGGTGCAGCGCACTGAGCCATCACAGCGGCACGGGCTCAACAGCTCCCCCTGTTGGACACAAGGCAAACACAAAAACAATCCCAGTTATTCCTTAGACCAGCGGTTCTCAACCTTTTCTCCTTGAAGCCCCCCTTTAGTATATACCGGTCATATAAGAGCCTATTACTCAACAATAAATGGAAACATCAAATTACTGTCATTGATCTGATGTCATGATGGATTATATCAGAGTGTTCTGACATTTATATTTTTATGTTTATTATATTAAATAATTTATATATTAATTATATTATATTAAATATATATAAATCCTCTCATGTAAGCAATTTGTTTGAGTATAAGATGTGTGTATTCATTAGATCCTGCTGGTGTGGGTTTGGTTTATAAATGCCCTGTAGATTCCGTTTTATATTCAATTTGCAAAATCCATTTTATTGAGAATAATTTTCAAAAAAAGAAAGTCAAATTATGGACTACTCTTTTTGAAAATTCTTCTCAAAAAAATGGATTGATAACACTGCAGTCCCTCATATGATCCTGTGTTGGTGCTACAGTGTGAAGATGTCAGTAGTTTTGCATGTAGTCAACTCACTAAGGCAAGCTGTCAATACCACTAATATAGCAAAGCCATACAAAATACTAGGAAGTCATTTATATCAAATATTAAGGGTTGCAGAGGGAATTCCAGAAATGACGAAATCTTTAACAATTGAAGTGCTAAGATGCAAAGCATCACACAGAATGTTTTGATGCTCTGTTTCAGAGGAACCTGCTGAGTCAGGGTTGCACACAGTAGTGGTGACAGGAACCTGAATTTAAAGTCTGTAAAAGCTACCACACAGAAAGTTATTAAAGGAAATGGTAACAAGTATACTGCCTGATGCCCGAAGCGATGCTTTATGACAGTGTTTTGGCCTTTTTAAATCCATTCATGGTGGACGGATGTAGAGTGTTGTAAAATAAAAGAGTACTCAAAACTTATTCGCTTCAGATATACCACTATTTTACCATCATCAACATTACATATAAAAACTCAATAATAAAATTACTATATTATAAAAAAAATTTCTGACTGAATGAGCTAAATTGTTTCCTGAGCTTCCAGAGAGACATAATGAAGAAAGACCAAATACTATAAATGTCTGGTCAACAAATGTCTGGTGTGTAGAGCGTCACTGTCACGTCCGTGGGGGCTAGTCCCCCTCGGGAGAGAGCTACCTCGGAGCACAGACGAGAAACCAGACCAGGGTTCCAATGCCGTGATACTTTTATTCGAACAAAAGCAAAAAAACAAACCCGGCGCTGTGGCCGCAAGAAAACAAGAACTAGAGATCAGGATAAGCGTGCTGAAAATGAGGCGATAATGAGGTGATGGACACATGACTAAAGCTAATACAGACAGGACTTAAATACAGACAGAAATTAGGAGCACAACACGAAACAGATGCAAACTCAAATCTCATGACACATGAACCAAACAGACCACGATATCAAAATAAAAGACCCTAAGACATGTGCAAACAGAACAGAAAAACAAATGAAGAGCAGCGGCCTCTAACGCCCGCCGGCCGAACCGTGACAGTCCGTGACAGTGTAATCATTTAAAAATGCCACTTATGTTAGAATGCATCAATCCTGCATATTTCAGAATGGATCAGTCAGGTGCCAAATTAGTATCAATTCCCAATATATCCCAACTACTAAAGGCCTTTATGGTTAGCTCATGAGTCTGAAATATTGTCAGTTATTTGTATTATCATTTATTTGGACCACAACAAAATGGTAATTACTGTTACTGGGCTTCAAATCCCATTGCAATACATTCTTAATCTGTATTTTTGTATTTGATGGATCTGCTGACAACGACGTTTCCATACTAGTCCGAGGCCGCCTGGCTCTATTGGAGCGTTGAGGAATGCTTGGACATTTAGAGCAAATACTGATCTAAGACCATTTCCCTGTACCAAGACCGCAACCACGAACATAACAAATGAATGTCTCAGGTCAGCGTAAAAATATAGTGTATATCTTCCACACAGTAATATAACGCTGTCAAGCCTCCCAGCTTGGATTTTATAGTGTGTGAGATTATGATTTTCTGCGTTAGCCTGCAGCTAAAGCACATCTGTTCCATTCAGACTCAGGCATGTTATACACACTTAGCAGCAGGACTCAGGTACAACAGCATCAACCAGTAGGTTCTCTGCATCACATCCAGCTGTGTTTGCTGCTGGTGCTGAGCTTCTGAGGCATCTGTTACCTGATGTTAATGGAACAATTTAGAAGGAAAAAATCTAATTAAAATGCTTTTGATCTGCCACAAGTAGTCCATCAAGAAGGTCGCTTCTTTAGTTTTGCATTTGCTTTTAAAAGGTACTGTAGGCATATAATGGAATCACATGCAAACTTCAGGCCTAAATTCTCACACTGTTCTCAATCCACATCAAATTATGTAGCAATATCAAATGCTTATGTGGTTTCTGGCACAGTGAGACTCACAATAATCTGTAAAAATGGACAATAGCATGTCACACAGCTACAAATAATAGAAACTATCATACATAATGTCTGTAAAGTTGTTCATTTTCACAAAATCAGAAACCACACAAGCAGGTCTAAGCTATTAGATTCAAATCTGATACTTAATTCAATGCTGAGATTAAGTTATTTGTTTCAGTATTTATGTTGTGAGATTTGGTGGTGACATTAATGGAACTTTATTGGACCAGAAACAGAATTTATATGCAAGGTGTGATTAAACGATTGACCCAAATTGCCTGGTGATTCAGCACTGAGATTTATCGTCATTATATTAAACTAATATTGGTCTTTGTTTCTTTTTCAAAGTTGAAAATTAATCATAGAATCACTTTGAATGCTTGAAAATGTGAATCAACGTTGATATCAGGAGTATACTGTAATGTTGAGGTATTTGTGTTAGACCTAATGTAGACATTGAGCTATTAGATTCAATGTTGATCATTTATTTAAATTTCAGTATTTATGTGGTGAGATTCTGTGTTGACATTAAGGTCGATGTTTTAAGTGATAATTTAACATTTATATGTGGAAAGTTGATTCAGTGTTATATTTAGTTTATACTGATCAGGTTTTCACTTACAAGAGATCCCAACAGCTTCTTTAACTCTTCTGGGAATCAAACCTTTTGAATAAAGGCTTGCTTGCTAATAGATTTAAAGATTCTAGTATTACTATGAATAATATTAGATCCATCAAATAAGTGACTCTGCTGCTGGGTGTCCTGAAGTTACTGTTATCGGTAGAATTTGCAGTGATGGCCTAGTGGGTAGGATACTTGCTTCTGGACAAAGAGGTCATGGGTTTGAATCCTACATTCAGCATACTGAGCAAAACTCGACCCCGAGTTGCTCCAGGGAGACTGTCCCCTGTAGTTGGGGAATGGAAGTCACTTTGGATGAAAGCGTCTGCTAAATGCAGTGAATGTACATGTAGAATTTGGACACAGTGGGTGAAGCCATCACCCTAAATTCAGTAAACTGATGTGACTGGTTACGTCTTCAAACACTGTACTCACATGCCAATTTTCTGCATTTGGATGTCTGCTAAATGTCTACTAAATCTACTGGGCTGAGCTGGATTTGGTGTGCAGTCAACACTGATCAGTTACAGAGGGAACATAGCTACAGTATCGCTGGTGGCCTAGTGGTTAGGGCATTCGCCCTGCGACAAGAAAGTCCGGGTTCGATTCCCAAGACCGCTAGGCACTGCTGATGTACCCTGAGCAAGGTACCATCCCACACACTGCTCCCCGGGTGCTGTGTTCATGGCTGCCCCCTGCTTCACTTGGTGAATGGGTTAAATGCAGAGGTTGAATTTTGTGCTGTGGAGTCTTCACAAATGATCACTTCACTATTATCATAGTATCATATTAATAATAGTATCATATTATTAAATCAACCAACATTAGTGCTGAATCAACACTGGATCAACACGGTCAGTGTCCAACAACTGAGATCAATGTAAACACATCGTCAGAGACTTCAAATCAGCATTATTTCAATCAGTGTGTGGAGGGAGGGGGGGCTGTGGAGATCTTTTTCATTAAGGTAGGGGTACTCCAGACTAACAGCAGCGAGTGTGCATGCTTTATTTGATTTAAGGCAGTGTCCTACATTTCGCTCCTCTTCTTGGCTCTGTGACCTTTCCAAGTAGCTACAGGGGGAGCCAGAAGACGTGGGTCTGAGTCGCCGGAGCAGCTGGACTTACGTAAATGAGACATTACTCATGCAGGCGTTCATCGGCAGCGGTAAATCGATGCACATTCGCAGCGTGGCAGCCGCCGCTGACGCACAACCGCAACCCAGAGGCCAGCGGTCTTTCGCAGGGGTTCGAAGGAAACGGAGTACATGCAGGTTAATGAGGGGTGAGCGAGCCTGGCCTCCACTCTTCACCCAGACAAGCGATCGATACATTCCTCTAAAACACCTGCAGAGAGACGGACACACAGCGCCTCGGGCGCGGGTGTTGTTCTGCGAAAGGTATTCTTGGTATCTGTTTAATTTGGGTGGACGTGCATCCGGTTCAATATGCAAAGAATCATGACCGCTCTGTATACAGATGGACTTATTCTCTGTCATGAACCACGGCAAAGCTTGGAGGGGCAATTTAGTCAGAGTTATATAGAGTTATAATACAGCTTTCATCTTAAGGGAAAAGTCAAAAAGAGGGGTTTTTTTGCCTTTGAGTCAATTCAGAGCACTCAGCAGGTACTTTTATTGAGCATACTGCACTGCTTCTCATTATGAGCATATCATTTATATATGAACTAAAGCTTCTGGGACTCCTCGTGTCTCTGGAATGTCTGCTCTGCCCAGTCTGCATTTAAAGTAGGGGTACGATGATTCTGTGGTATTGTACTGACAGCTGATAGATGGAGTGTTTTCTTGAAGTACTGTCCTATATATATATAGCTGTGTGTGTATATACGGTATATATGTATATATGGTATATATGTACACACTTAGATAGGTATAGTCCATATGTATCAAATTCAATATATCTGTTAATTACACTGAATCTGTCTCTAAGATGACTGTAGTAAAATCAACACTGTATGCCTTAGTTTAAGGCACACTTATGCACTTATGTTAATTTTCTGAATGCAATAAATTCACATGTTCTTACGTTTGGCATTTGTCTGCAAACTTTCCATCTGCCTGGAAGGAAATCTGCCTTACAGACTATAGTAGGGCATTTATTGCCCTTATCTGTCCTCTTTCATTGCCTCGAACAAAAATAAGCCTAGATTACTGCTGAGTGACTAATGAGAGACCAAAGAGAACTTCAGATACCTGCAGTCTACAGCAGTGATTATTTCATGGCCCTCTTTAACAATAAAATCAAAGTCATTAGACCGAAGTTGACACGCCTGCTGTCCGATAAAGCTGATGTAGATTCAGTGCAAATGCAGCTACAGCAGAGAGGATGGGTCCTTTAACCCAACAGACAAAGCTTATTAGAATGATCTCCTCATCAGATCCTAATACTTGACTCAATTCCATCTCGCTAAAAGAAGGCTTGATTATTCATCTTCACGCAATATCAAACTCCTCTCTTAGCCTTGGTTACAGACCAAAAACCAGAAGCAGTTATTGAGCTTCTAAACAAGAAACCAAATCAAAATAAGATGTTAGCAAATTACAATCTAATTCCAAATTGATGGAGAAATTCTACAATTTTCAAGCCCTGAAAGGCCTTGTCTCCAGGTTCCTCTCCCATTATAACCCACATGCCTACAGCAGCTTTCAGGTTTGATATCTCGGGTTACGGTGAAAACCTACTTGTTTACTCATTCCTGGGTAGCTTATTTCTTCCATTTAGATTAAAGATGCAGAATTAAAGTATACTTGGATATTGGTGCTGTCATCCCACCACTCTTATGCAGTAATTCAGGTTTGTTGACATTGAAGTCGGGGGGCTCCAGTGTCTCAGGGTGTTTGTGAGACCCCTCGGCTCTGTTATTTCTAGCTAGGATGTTTAGCCTGATCACCTTTGCGCTGTAAATTGAAGCAAAACTGGGTTGGAGGACTGTCTTTGTCTATGTATTTTTTCTGAGAGGATCAGCTGTCCACCCAATGATTTTGATTGGCCATCTTTGGGGTATTCGCTCACTCGTATTCTAGACCAGCTTGACCATAATCACAGCCCCTAGCCCACTTTATAGATCATCTACATTTTCTATTCACAGACATTCCAACAGAAACCGCTGCTACTAATTAGGTTCATCCCAAGGTTCCTTCTCATGTGGTTAAAAGTGACTGTACTGGAATATTAACTGATACTACTACTGTTAACTGTAGGCTCCCCTGCATAGTGGTGGTCTGTACATATAAAGGGGACCCTCAGGTTACTCGTTTAGAGTTTACGACGCTTACTCCAATTCCCACTCGACTTACACCGGTAGCTTTGTACTAATTTGGTGGAAGACTACACAGTAGGGGAGTGATGAGATCTCGTGGTACGAGATCTCGCGAGACACATCTGAGCATCTGGTCTTGCAAGAATGTGAAGATACCCTTGCGTTACTAAAAGCTGCGCCTGTGAAGAAAACGGAAAGAAATTCAGTTCGCATTAAAGGGCAAACAAGCCTCTCTCTCTCTGTATCTATCTCTTGCGTGCGCTTTCTCTCTCGTTTGTAACTTTTCCGGAGCGCACGTCTCTCTCTTTCTCTATACCTCTCTCTCTTGTTCTGGAGCGCACGGATCCGGAGCGCGCGTCTCTCTTTCTCATTCG